>JBBPKC010000022.1:65184-77130 GCA_038089055.1 Tylopilus aff. balloui | reverse complement strand
GCATTGTCGCATCGGCCCTGTCAGAATAGGAATGGAAGTGGTTTGCTTCTAGGTCCCAGTCAGGGCCCATCGGACGCCTGATCAACGTGAGTTTTCCCGCCCTGACCGATGGCTGCTCGATGGTCGCAGGCGCTGTTTGCGATTGAATCGAGCCCCCTCCGCCATGGTCGACCTCTCGCAGCTGCACGGTTCTTCCGTCTTGCGAGCTCCACTTTGTAGTCTCTATCTGTCTCGGCTCGGACCCGCCCAAATGTTAGTTACGTGTTCGATTCACACCCTTGTCAGGCCAGTCGACTTGCTCCTCCCACCGACGCCCCCAAGCATTCCCACGCCGAGTCGGATAGCGCTGCCTCCGGAGCTTCGCATCACGCCACTTTCCGCCGTCCCCGCGGCATAACACGTAAATAGAAAAGCCACGTGTTGACGTAATGTCTAAAGGACGCTGCGATCCGACAGGAGACTGAAGTTTATTACCACGCTGCTTGCTTGATGCGGATGTCATGAACATCGCGGGCATGCATGCACTCGTTCCGAGATCGAGTGCAAGCAGACAAGGCCAGGACCCGACAGACTCGTGTACGCACGCGTTCGTCCACATTCTCCGCGGCTTAAAGAGCATCCCTTTCGGAGATCAAGTGGACCCATTTCGGACACCGACGCTCTCGAGTACGACTAGCATTTGCTTGCCTGATACCGTCCACAGGTGCCGATCACGCCGCGATGTTCCGGTATAAATCGTACGCTTCGGACACGTCCACCCCTGTGCGGTCATACCCCTCCAATAAGAACATTTCACATTCTCTACACATCGGAACAAACAATGTGTGGTATCAAAGGATGAGAAACCAAAGGTGAATAACTAACTAGCAGGATATGAAAACATGATTCAGTCAGTCCTCGAGGAGTGGCAAACGAATGTCAGGAAAAGTCTCAGACACAGCGGTGCATCTATACTGTCGCAGACAAAAATGAATGACTAAAGCACACCATGTGTCTGGCGATGTTTCTGTGAGGAAAGCCCGTCTGGGCTTTCCAGCAAGGCGCAAGACCAGGCAGCACCCCTTACCTTGCGGAGCACGTCTTGTACAAAACGAGCCCGCAAAGCGCGATAGAGTAGCCTAACGACCATCGTTCAACAATTTGAACGCGGCGATCAACAGTAAACTCGCACCAAAGATTTGCAGCGGCGTGATAGGCGCGCTGAACAGAAGTACCGAACCAGCGATTAGTAGAATGTCCTGTCGAAAGAGTCGGTTCCAGAACCTCCGTTATCCAATGCTACGAGAACCGACCTTGAGAACACCCGCAAGTGTCAATACCAAGCCACTGCCAGCGCCAACCAAGAAGACAGCGGCGATGTTGAGCAAAAATGCCACCATCGCATTAGAAACAAGGACCCCCCAGCTTATGTTGCCGGCGGCGATCTCATAAAATGGCTCTAAACCCTCTGTAAAGGGAAGAACAAAAAGATTGATGGCAGCGCAGACCGGTGCGTAGTAGTACAGAGAAACGAGGGGGTCCATCTTCAGTCCATGTAAGAGGATCTCGATCATGACAAGACGGGACGATTCAAACTAGATTCACTCCATCAGTCACGGAGGACAAGATGATTGTGACAGCGATACCCACAGCGACGGCAGCGGCTTGTACCAAGAATCCAGTAAGGTTAAAGTGAAGCTCTCCGTGCGAGGCGAGAGCAACACCTGATGAGATCATGCATACAATCAAGGCAAGTGTCCTATTTGGTTCCTTTATCCGACTCAGCCATGAGATGAGAAGGATCGCAACGGGTGTGAAAGCCTATGAATTAAAGGTCAGCGCGGTCGAACACGTGTGGGCAGAAATTGCGTGATAGAAGGTGCCTGGCAGGTGGAGTGAGGCATACCTTGAGCATCTGGATGTACGCGATACTGAGGTAAAGATAGGCGGTGTTGCTAAGGATGAGGCTGCCACTGAAGAGCAGCCCGATGGGAAGGATGGAGCGCATGAATATTGCTCGAGTCACATTGACGTCTTTAAGGCCATCCAATAGATTAGTCGTTCGTTGAAGCACTCTCGTGCCGATGGTCTATCTCGTAGACATGTCAGACGCCGACAGGAAAGGAAGAAAAGAGACTGACAGCAAACGTGAGATGCCAAGTGACAAGAAAGACGGGATAGTGGAATCCGTAGGTATTGTACACATGGTTGTTGTATAGGATGACAGTAGAACTGAGTACTATCCATACAGGGATGATAGCTGCAGCAGGGATTTTGGCGCGCTGTGGTTTGGACGGGGTGATAGCGGGTGTCGGGAGAGACGTAGAGGACTGGTCAGTGTCTAGTATACGGTGTTGATCAGTTCGGGTATCGAGGGCAATAGAATCTTGGTCGTGTTCTTGTACTTGGAGCTGGGCAAACTCATACTTTTCAGCATGGACAGGGTCTTGGGGGTGGCGGTTCTTGTCGTCTTGGGCCATGTTGCAGGTTGTGGTTCTAAATGCAAAAGGCTGAGAGATGGAGTCAGGCACTGAGAAGACCTCAGCGAGGGAACTCACAGTGGACGCGGGAGACAACGAGGACCGCTCGAATTTTATTAGGTGATGGGGTCGTCTTTGGACAAATTGCGGCCTGTCACGGCTCCAGAAAAGGAAATCGGTCAATTCGGCTGAGCCAGATTGGCATGGGCACCGCGTTTCATTATGCTCCACAAACATGCAGGCCACCAGTCTGCGAGCGCGATAATGTTTTGTCTTTAGGGACTAGCACTAGCGACCGAAAATGTACATCCTACAGTGACTTCGGCGTACAACGACTTCGGCAGTCACACATGAGTCACGAACGGTTACACTTCTGTCACAACATGCCGAAATCAAGGTCCACTGCATCTCTGCACGGCGTTCAGGAGATCAAGTACTCAATTAGTTATCTATTACCAACTACGATATGTAGCCAGCGAAAATGGGTGGTTGTAGCGTGCATCAGACAACAAGAACGACAAGTGATGATTGTCAGTGTTTACATCATGCCAGGACTGTTCATTCAGATTAGAAGATAATGCAACTTGGGGCGTGTCAATGGTAACGTAAAGCGGAAAACAATTGCATGTGCCGTATGCGTCGTGTGGTGAAGAATCATGGCATCATTATCGCTGAGCGAGTGTTAGGACAGGGAATGCTGGGACGGCAAAAGGGAGTCGTCGACAGCCATGGTACTGCCAGTGGGACCGAACTGGAGCACTGGCAGCAGCATAATATTGTTTGGCTGCATGCGCGTCGTGCCTGTTGCAGGGAAAAGTGCTGCAAACTGGGCGCTTTGTGCAATTTCTGCATGTGACAGATCTGCGAGGTAGTCCTTGATGCGAGTTTTCAGGTCCCCTCTTGCGAGACACCCAACGCGCCAGCGAGCGTGATGTAGTCATTCTTGCAGCGGAATGTCGTTAGCGCATGGTCGGATCTGAAGTTGCGGTCCTCTTCGCTGGTTGATCGACTTGCGAATGTGAGGCAGCCGTGACATTGTCATCCTGAGCGTTCGGCAGTTTGAGGAACTCCAAAGCCAGTGACAGAAGGTGACGATTCAGCGTGACAGACACAACATTCCTCATTTTCGCTCCGTCTTCATGTCTGAAGAGCCTTTGATAAGGATTCTGTGTAATTGAACGGAAATGAGAAATTTACAATCACGCCGAAGTCACTGTAGGTGATAGTACGTCTCGTGGGGGTCATGCCGATTGCAAACGGTAAAGTCTGGGCACTGCTGCTCCAGCCGCCCATTCCCCACTGATCAGGGAAGACATCCTCGTGACGTTATCTGACGGTGAGGACGTCGAATCGAAGATGCGTATGGAAACTGACGAGAAATCCAGATGAAAAGCGTAGTCAGCATGCGTTTCTCGTCGAAAGTGTGCTCGTGCGGCGGCAGACAGGATCATGGCAGCTTGAAATAAATCGAGCCTAGTTCACACCCCTGCCCGAACCCGCAAGTTACGGTTCTACGTTGATCCATTCAAATGGTATCACTAGCAAAGTGCATAAGCATACGAAGAGCGCAGGCGCCACTGTTTTCTTTAGGGGGGACGATAGATACGGCCGTGCTGTGGATGGCTCTGATGGGGGTGGGTCGTGTTGAAGGTTCACCACTTTATACAAGTCAGACTGCTCGTAAGGGTCACTGGGGCCGTAACCAGAACGCGAGCAAGGCGACTGGGTTTGGGTTTCTTTAATGATACGCAGGTTTTGAAAGTCTTGATATCCTCGCTATTCCGAAATGTACTGCACGCACTATGCAGCACATCAAGCCTGATAACCGTAATGAGTATACGGATGAGCTGTTTAGCGGATATCGGATGTGGTTCCAGAGTGTCGGCGTGACATCGGCGTTGCCACAAGTAAATCAACCTTATCGGCCGGCGTATAACCGGCTGCAATGGTAGATATTTTTAACGTACGCACACCTACTACCAGCAAGGGAAATAACCCACCTGCGCCGTCGTTATCAGGAAAGGCATATGCGTTGTAGCAGGTATCAAAATAGAAGTAGCTATAGGGACCTGGGCTGGCGTTGTTGACGCAGCCTCCCCCGCCAGCGGGAAGCACACTACCGCCGCAAGCTGCGGTAGATGAGCAGCAGGGTGAATAACAGCTTCCATTTGGTCCCGAAACGGGCTAGAACATTGCGTCAGCACGGACATCAGGATCGACGTGTGATGTGCAGGCATACACATCCAGAAGAGATGGTGCACGCGAATACATCGCAGCTGGCATCAGCAGAGGATATCTCCATACTAACGTTGTAGCCATAGATGAGGGATATATCGCAAGTGACGCTTCCTGGAATCGCCCACTGAAAGATATCAGGTCAGCCTGTACATCCAGACGAAGCGGAAAGGGAGCGTGACCGACAAAGTTGAACTCGGCTCTGCTGAGAGGGTTCTGGCCGTCCCACATCGGACCACCAGTGGTACAGGAGGACGCATCGCTCGTGCAACCTACGCCTTGAGATCCAGTTGGGTGGGGTGATGGTGCGGGATACTTGAATCACTGACCGACGTTACTAGCACCGTCCCAATTGGTGCTAACACCCATGTTGACGGATGCACCCGCGGCTAGGCTAACGTAGTTACCGATGGAGCCATAGCTCGACTGTGTGTACAGAAGGACCAATTCGCCGCAGCTGTTGACGACGACCAGAGATTGTGCATGCACCGCCACGGAGGACACAATGACCGGTGCAACAAGACGGAGGACAAACGTAGGAGCGTAGTCTTGTAGGATGTGCACCAGAGCGTTGAAAGGCCCATTCCGCACTTTTTATACATGTAGGGCCTCTATCCAGTGTGATCCGTTTGTGAGGCAGACGGGAGTCTTAGACGTTAGGTGGAGCTGGTGCGCAGCAGGCGATGTGACCTTTTGCTCCGCGAAATTGTAGACCTGACCTACCTCCCTCACCATATATCCATGATGCAATCGGGCATCGAGCTCTTGAATACCAACGGGAATTTATCTATTCGTGTACCGGTTGCGAATGAGGCTCACGTGTGCAGCTTGGAGGCTCTTTTTTTTTTAATACTTCGTCCACAATTTGGTAAGACAATGAAGTCGTCACCTATGGTGGACGAAAAGCAGACGGTGGGCAGCGTTTGATTGTTTAATCCTTCCTGGCGACTAGTCACAACGACGGACCCATATTTGCCAGCAACAGCGCTTAAGGTCGAGAAGGTCAACGTCACGTCAGGCTGCAGTTGGTCTATTACTGTAACAAACTCGGTCAGTACAAGCCTTGACATATCTGTTCGAGTGAAGGTATCAGACGGTGTAAGGACATCATCGCAATCCGAAGGGATCAGTAACAATGAATACATGGGTTCAGGGAGTGATTTCGTGACCAGGTGTCAATGGGACAGGACAAGTCCCCGGCCACCCCGACGACACTTGGACGATTTGATGGGCTGGACGTACCAGTCCTCCTCTATTCGCGATTTAAAAAACGCCGTCCGCCATCTCTACAACGCACGCGCGCGTACGCTCAAATGGCCAGCCTCCAGGGCTATGTCGACCGTGAGTCCCCGACGTGCGGTCTCGCTCTCGATGTCTAAACATCCTCTTGTCTCGCAGGTCGTGTATTGCTCCTGCTTCAAGACGGCAGGGCGATCGTGGTGAGCATGTTTCCGTTTTGTTCCAAAGAATTTGGGGTGCTATGAAGCCCTCTCCCTTTGGCGATCACCAGGGAGTACTCGCAGGCTTTGACCAAAAGTCGAATGTCGTCCTTTCCGAGTCCAAGGAACGCGTCTACAGCATGGAAGAAGGCGTCGAGGAAATCCCACTCGGACTTTACCTTGTCAAGGGTGACATGATGTAGGTTCAACCTCATCCCCCCCATCGCCTGTCTGTCGAGATGGCCCTTCATCTGACGCTCACCCATAGTGCCCTCATTGGGGAAATTGACGATGCGATCGATCAAACTATCGACCTCTCTACCATTCGTGCGGAACCGATTCCTGCGATCCGGTATTGATGTCCTTTGGGGTTGACGATGTGTCGTTCACTTGTCATAAAATGCACACATCGGCATGCACCCGATACATGCAAGCACGCTGCGTCCTATATAATACACTCGCTCGCCTCCCCCCGGCGCCTCTCCGCAATTTATTCATTTAAAGTCGATGTCTCTGGCATGAAGCATACGTAGACGAAACGAAAAGCTGTAGGGGGGCTGGAGGCATACTGATGCCGCAGCACATGTGCCATTTGTCCTCTACTAGCAAAAAGAAAGCGGCGCCAGACTTACCCCATGGACCGACTCGCATTTCGAGTCGAATACGATCCAGTCTGAGCATACAGTATGTACCAGCCATGTCTGGATGCCTTATAAATTGCGATCGGAGAATACGATAGCCCGTCTGCATGCGTCTAAACTAGAGCATTTCTCCGAATCTACTTGGCGTGTTTACGGTCGTCCCTATTTATCAACATCACGATTCAAGATAAAACGGGTACACGAGACATGATCACTACGTAGGGAAGGTCTTGTCTCCCTTCCATTCAACAGTTACATTACCCCCAAGAAGCTGATGAATGCGTTGTTCCACCTTGGCCCTAAACTCCTTCACCAAACCCCGCATGTATGCGTTATTGTACCCCTGCTTGGTGTGAACCTCAAAGTGAAGCGTTTGTTCTTCATCGACTTGAACCTCGTCGGTCAAAGCCCTCAGGTTGGCTTCCCGCCCCCACCCTGTGTTGACATTTATGTGGATACTCTTATCAGCCGTGATGACCGACGGATCATGGGTGTCGATCTTCTTCTGGCTCGCAAGGGAGCGCGCCGTGAGGTGAAACTGCTCGATGCGAATAGTCATGGAACTGCCCTGCAAGGCGGATGCCGTGACAACACAGTTGAGGTGAATGGCCAATTCGTTCTGTCCTGGCGTGGGTTTCAACCCGCCAGGTTGGGTGTGCGCAGGCACGACGACATATTGCGAGATCATGTTCGAGCCAATGTTTCCACTCGGCCCATGGCCGAATTTGAACTCGTCAACGAGGAGCCCCTGGAAGACTAGATCGGATAGGAACTGATGGGGGTGCTTTTGAGCAAGCTCTGACGCCGATTTATTTGACATGGTCAAAGAGGGAAAGACGAGGCAGAAGTAAACGCGCAGGGACTTTGAAAGGAGAAGCTGACGGGGCGACGCTCGCAGTTGGAGTTGTTATCTATTCCCCACGATGACTGGATTTAATGGCCCACTGCTGCGGCTACGCGGAGTGGCGCATGAAGGGTGGTTTTATGGGGCAGGGGAAAACGGCGCAACCAGTCACTCACATGGGTAACAGCCGCAGTACTTCCTTCGCTGTCATGCGCGCCATGGCATGTCCAACTCTGTTGTATATGCCGGAGCGAAGCAAACACCGAACCTGTAGAGATTTAGCGAGACCAAGTTCTGCCAGCCGTACCTGTAAATTTAGAGCAACCTGACGTCGTGCACCTTGGCATGTACTTACTATCCGAATGGACGAAAGAAGAGGCCGAAGCAAACACGTGGTTGCATGCGGGCACATCGAATGAACCTCAATGGGACCTTTACCAAGTTGCTGGTTCGGGTAGGGTACCTGCACTTGCCTCAGATTAATTAAACTGCTTGTAGATATGGACCCTGAGTATGAAAGACGAGTTGGAAAGCAGCACCATGGGTCGGGACCCACCGATTCGCTATTGGCCTGTGGTTCGACGACCTGAATGTGGAACACCTTGGTGCTTTCGAATGCGCTAACCATTCCAGCGACTCTGAACGGGGCGTAGCCAATGCCAGTGAGGGGAGGCTTGAGTAGCGGTGTGACCTGCCTTGAATTGCTCAAACTTCCCTTTCCGCTGTGCGGAGACAGCACAGAGGTATCTGTTGCGCTCTAGTTTTCCGCTCCGCTGACATGAGTCAAGCTGACTTGGGAAGTTGCTTTGACCTTCTATGCTGTCGACATGACTATATTGAGTTAATACATACGCCTAACCTTTCCCCTTCCCTCCTCTCATGAGTTACTGCGTGCACCCAAATGAAGAAACGCAAGTGGAAACACGTTATGTTATGACCCTGGCAGGCTGATTGGCAAGAGGGTGAGTCAAATCGTTCCTCAATTCTCAAATCATAATCGGGCGCCGCTCTCTTCAACTGTGAACTCCCTCTGTTGTTTCCAGCTGCACCGTTATGCCACTTGGTCGCCTTGCTGCCCAACTGGCAACGGGTCGTAGAATTGACCAAGAGGCATAGCACGTAGTAGGCGAGACACTCCGTTCCACCGAATGGCTGAGACAGGAACAGACTGATCCGTGTCGTCAACATCCACTTTACTTAACATACCACGATCGTCCGGGGTCACTGACTAGTGACTATGTTTGCACCGCTTCAAAAAAAAGGGCTCAGACTCGTCATCAACTTCCCCTGCCAATGGGTACCGCTATCCTCCGTAGGCACCACCCCGATCTCTAGTAAACGCGCGTATCGGAATCGCACAACGATAAATAAAGCGCCCGGCACGCATGTCCACATCCCCATGTTCTGGCGCTCGCTTCTTGCTCTTGGGGCCACGACTGCCTCCGTAGCGCATGCCCTATCTCTGGACGTGGACAACAAATGTCACACCCCGGTTCTCTTGTTCACTCGGTCGAGCCTTGGTAGCATCCGTAACTTGGTCCATGTGGACCTGGGGAAGTTCCGCCAATAAGGGAACTAGGTCGGTGCCACCAGCGTCGGTCAGCGATCCGCACATCATCTTATATGGGCCGTTATCTCATGTTGAGTGTCGAACGACAACGACCTCCAGGCATGAACTGCACCAAGGACGCGTCGTCCTGCAACAGTCCAGCCTGGGACGGCCAGACGCCGTTTAATAGAGCCGAGTTCAACTTTGTCGGTCCCCCTTCCCTTCCCTTTTCCGCTTCGTCTGGACAGGAGACAGCTGACCGGATGCACGACGCACGGTCACGCACCGCAGGGTACAGACAGCGTCACCTACGACGTCTCCCTCATCTACGGTTACATCGTCGGCATGAAGATCGCCTCTGCAGGCACGCGCTGCTACGCATTCGCGTGCACAATCCCTGTAAGCCCTTTTGCTTACCGTTCTTACCGCCCCACACACGAAAATTCGACGGTGATGTTTTTGTATACTGACGAGCCACCGCCGTCGTCCTAGCCTGTTTCGGGCCCAGATGGAAGCTGCTATTCGCCCTGCTGCGCATCTGCCGAAGCTTGCAGGGGTGGCGCGCCTCCCGCTGGCGGTGGAGGCTGCGTTCACAACGCCAGCCTTGGCCTCTACCACCAC
Source organism: Tylopilus aff. balloui (assembly GCA_038089055.1). Classification (NCBI taxonomy): domain Eukaryota; kingdom Fungi; phylum Basidiomycota; class Agaricomycetes; order Boletales; family Boletaceae; genus Tylopilus; species Tylopilus aff. balloui. The sequence continues at coordinate 67,342 of JBBPKC010000022.1, read as the reverse complement.
ACCTGCTTAGCCAAGTACGCCTCCCCTGATGATGATGGCGCAAGTGGGTTATTTCCTTGTTGCGGCTAGTCGGTATGCAGAGGCCGACGGGCGCCGTGGCGGGCAGCTACAAGCCGGCCGATGAAGTCGATTATACTTGCAAGAGCAAGGACACGACACTGACGCTCTGCCCTACAACTTCGTCTCACGGTTCTCTTTCGCCCTCCCTTATGATAAGCGACGCACTTTCTATAGTGCATGTAACGCTATAGAGTGATTTGGCACGGCGAACAAGGATATCAAGATGCGAAGAAACCTGCATGTCATGCTGTCGATAAGAAACTAGAGGTCACCGAATGAAAGGAGGGGATGAAGCAGACGAGAAAAATGCTAAGTTACATGCCAATGGTCCACCAAACCGCTCGCCCTTCCGCGGTGATCACGTACTGAAAATTAAAAATGAAGCAGTTACACTACTCACGCCTTGACTGCGATCCATTGGCCGCATCGAGGGCTCTGATCAGCAATTTCACTAGCCCTCCGCGAGGCATTAGCCCCTTCGCCACGGCTTGTCCGACACTGGAGCCACGTCCAGAAGCAGCTGTGTCGACAATATAGCGAGCAATCACCTCGCCCTGGACGAACATGTAAACATTAGCGTCGGTCATGACAAGAATAAGAGAGTCCACCATTTCGACGAAAATCGTGAAAAGGATGAGCCTAAAAGGAAGAATAGCCTGAGCATCCATAAGCTAAAGTAGCCACAAGCAGACGATACCATATCACGATCCAAGTTATCCGTTCCATGGCGCCGTTGTTAAGATGATCATGTATCGCGTCGAGCTGGAGCATGCAGGTTCACGGAACAGTCTCAAAAGGTGAGGAATGGATTCACGCACAAAATCGCTCGTGACAAGGAGCTTCTCGTTCAACGCTCTGACACGCGCCTCGACCTCCATGTAGTCCCTCACGCTCTCGTACAGTCCGCCAAGACTGGCTTCGGTCCAGAATAGCTCGGGCACGTCGAGGACGTTCGACACGAGATTCACGTCGCGACGGAGCTTGAATAATCGGCCTGTCAAGCGGAGGGCATCCCTGCGCTTCAGGGAGAGCGCGCCAGACTCGGCGAGTTGACGTGGGATGGAGACTGCAAGCGGGTCTGAGAGGACGCGGGAAGCAGTGGTCTCGTACATGGCAAGTAGAGTGGACTGTGCGAGGGCATGTGCAACGGAAAGTTTAAGAAGATGGGACGGGGACTTGAATGCTACGCGAATGATAGGACACTTGGATGGAGAAGAAATGGGGAAGGACGTACTAAAGAAATCGTTGTATATCCTCGGATGGAGGATGGACCGATCAATCTGGACGTAACATCATTATCACTTGTAGAAGGGTGTTTATTCCGGAAACGTACAGCGAAATGGCATTCCTCGATCTCCCAGTCGCTTTCTTTTATCATACGACGGAAGATACCGGCGTTGGCAAGGTCGTCAATGATACTTCGTTCTTGGGCTTCATTAAAGCCATAAAATACCGCAACACCGTAGGCGAAGAAGATGACTTCGGCGATCGGCTGCTCTGGCTCTGGTTCAAGGTCTCGTCGGGGAGAAGTTGGCTGGAGAGTGGGCGACTGAAGTTGGTCACCCTCCCGGGGGTAGTCGTGTTCTACCTCCGTCTCCGCTGCAGCATCAGTGACTGACCCTCCATCTGCTTCCGTCTCGCCCCCAGCCTCAGCTTCAGACTCTGGAATGAACACGAGTGTCCGTGGAGGATCTCTTTCTCTTCTTGTTTCGACGGGACTGCCTTCCGTGACAAAACCATCCTCCTCCCGCCTCGCTGATTCTTCACGCGACCGTGGGCGGGGTGTAGCGAAGTACGATCCTTGGTAGCCATTCTCTTCAGCTTCTGAGATGCGATTGAGATGCGCCTTGTTGAACGCGATTGAGGAACGAACAGTCGTAGATGGAGAGTAACCCGGCAGGAGCGGTAAATAATACATCTTCGGACGAACACCACAGTCAGACGTCAAATCTCGCGTAACTCTGATAACTGGAAATGGCGCGACACTGACCACGTACATCGCCTCGTCGAACACCCGTGGCTGTACGTTGTGCTCCCGCTTGAGGAATCCAGCAAGGAGCTTCATCTTCATTCCCTCTGCGATGCAATAGGCTGCGAT
>JBBPKC010000022.1:31279-65088 GCA_038089055.1 Tylopilus aff. balloui | reverse complement strand
ACCGGAAATGGCGCGACACTGACCACGTACATCGCCTCGTCGAACACCCGTGGCTGTACGTTGTGCTCCCGCTTGAGGAATCCAGCAAGGAGCTTCATCTTCATTCCCTCTGCGATGCAATAGGCTGCGATGCGGTTGTAGCCGGCCTTTTCTCTCTGAGCCTTGCTCATGCGCTCAGCAGCACTCTTGTACTCGCGTACAGGGCCCGCGTCGGTCTCGTATCCGAGGACATCTTCCTCTGGGGCACCTGGGTAGCCGACGCCGGGGGAGGCAAGGAGTGGTTTTGTTTGTGGTGCGGAGGGGAGGAAGACAAGCTTCTCGGTGGTCTTTGAAGTACGGAGAGGTTTGCCGTTGACGGCGGTTGCGCGTTTCGGCTTTGGGGCTGCCTGTGGGATGGTGTGGGACGGGATACGGGGCTGTGGCGGACGTCGGTACGCTGGGCGGGCAGATGGCAGCGTCGGTTGGGGCGGCGAACGCAAAGGCGGCGTCGGTGCTGGTCGCGACATGGCAACACTCGTGGAAAAAACTTCTGCTTTATCGGTAATGTTGATCAAACATGCTCTATGATCAAGTTCGCCGACTCTGCATAACGTCGTACGTTGTTCATATAGGTCACAAGTAAGGGGAGTCCATACCGATCCCGGTAAGGATCGGCGTGGCATCTCAGGCAAATGGACAGGCTGCAGAAACTTACGGCCGAGTTGGTGTCATTGCATCAACGTTGGCAGGCCTTTTGACTAGTTCGAATGGGCTCGTATAATCCATGTTTCACCTTTCAACAGCAGGTACTGGGGGTTGTGTTGTCCAGGCCGCTCGGCCTGTTACAGTGGCGGGCTTGGAGCATGACAAGGTCTTCCGCTGTCCTACCTTCAACATTCCCACTGTCTCGCTGGTTCATACCAACGTGTGCACTCGGTCAGGCTCTGGTACCACTCACGTCTTCATATCCGTTCTGCATGTAATCAGTCCCTTTCTCTTGATCATTTGTTGCTTGTGCCTATGCCCTCCGCCTCCAGGGCCGCACTACCAAGGCCAGCCCCATATCACCCCCTATGGGCAAAAGTGAGCCCGCTTCATTGCTCGCAAAGAGGCGTCTCATGACGCTTGTCCATCTAAGTTTCTCGTAGTGGTGCTTTCCCTGCAACGTGCACAGGCTGCACAAGGACCACAATCCTGACACAACCTTGACCTCGATGAGACGTCCTCGGAGTGATTAGCGCTGAGTTCTGGTGGATTGTGCATGATATCACACGAGTCATTAAAGTGGGTGGCTAGTCTGCAGCTGCCTCATCAGCGGAATCACGGCATAGGTCCCAGACTGGGGTGTAGCAATGTCCACGAGACTTGGAAGGGGATCAACGAATGTCGGGCATGCAGTATATTCAAACGCTCTGCTTCCTCCCTTTCTTCCCCTCCCATTTACAGCTTGTGGTATCGACCAGCACTGGGTTGTCTGACTCCTTCTTTTCACATCGGTTTCGCTGATCACTAAGACAAAAGGTGTCATACGTGATGCTCCACTGGTCTCAACCAACACAGGCGGTGATCACAATCCCCCTACTATCCCAAAGAGTCCCCCTCTAATCCGACTGAGGTGCTCACGTCGGTGTACGCACTCAAACCTCACCCTTACCATCATTGGCATGCGTAAGTTGATGTGCGTGCCATCCCCCCGCTCATCTCCACTTCTGACACCGTCGTTTGCACCTTTGCGTGCACCCGGTCTGTCTCTTGCCTTACCATCATCGACGCTTGCGCACGTCGATCCCTTACTCTTTCTGTACGCCAATGTTGGCGCACGTGCATGCCCTTTCAGCCCTCTCCCCATCAAATATTCACGCATTTGCGTGCATTCAACCCGTTTCTTACTCCATCGTTGTTGCTAAACATCAATGCTAATACACCCTTGTCCCACTCGCCCCCCACCCCTTATTGATGTGTGTGCTCTCTTGCTTGCCTGACTCCTTCGCCCCTGCTGTTGTTGGCGTCAATGTTCACACTACCCCACCTGTCCCTCACCCTTACTGTTGTTGGTGTGGGATGCGAGTGTCATTGACTACTACTATCTCAAGCCCAACGACGTTCATGCAAGTACCGGCGCTTGTCAAGCGACTCAACCATGGTTGGTGAGTTATTGAAGTTTTTACACGGCTGACAGAACTCTTACCCTGGATGGAAGGTGCAATGGGATCTGCTAGCAGTCGTGGGTTAGGCTACAAATACCACCGCCACCGAAGCGTGGTGGCGCTAGTTGCGCCTCAGGGATACCTCATAGTCTTTTCTGTAATTAGTTTTGTTGCAAAGACTCGTGGAAACCAGCGCAAAACTCGGCGCTGCCATTTGTTCCGGAGCGCCCTTGTCACTCGATCTAGTAGTTAATCAAGTCCATTTCGCAGACCTTCCATGTATCGGGATCCGGAAAAGGTATTACATCAGCGACGCGTTGTCGGAGGTTCCCGAATCCCGACGTTTGTTTAAGCCTCTGTTCAGACGCGATGGACGTCGTACGCCGCTCGTCGTCGCTGTAGTTCCCGACACTGACTGTATTACAGGACTCTGGAAATGTCACAGATGTGGACGACTGGCTGGCATGCTTCTCCCTACCCTCCACCTCCAAACCTGGCGCCTTCCCGTTCACCTCGCGTAAGATACAGTCCATCGAATCCCGTCGGGCACGCATGTCCGACTTGCTCATATTCGATGTCCTTCTCGTTCGCGGTGGCATACGCAGCCCCGACATGCTTTTCCCACCAGCGGACTGGACAGCCCTAAGGAAACTCCTAGATGCAATCGACGGAAGCGTCTATGACATCCTCAAAAAGGACTGCTTGGTTTATATCCTTCTCAAGTGGGTCTGGGACATAGACACAAAGGAAAGCAACCCCGGTTGGCAAGCCCGCTACTTACAAGACCGATGCGTGGCCCCTCAGTTCGCGACGTTGGCAGATGCGTATTGGCTGCTGGACACAGGTACTCACCTTGCTGTATGTTTCATCTCTTCTCTTCTGTATTTTTAGTGACCCATATCTGTTTGTTCGCTTCTAGAGAGCGGTTTCCATACTTTCGGATACCCGTCTGAACAAAGACTATGTCTCCAAAGTGTTGCAAGCACTCGCTTTGTCGTCCTCGCCCAATTCATTTACGAGCGGTACCGCACCTGATACGGCAGCGCTCATCGTGAAGTACGTTCGCACAGCGAAACCTCTGCTTATCGAGCCCGATGACGTCGACCTCTACGCTCTCTCACTCGCCCAGCTGTCCTTCATGGACGCATGGGCATACCAGAAGTCCTTCCCTGAAGAAAGTGATACCAGAGAAAGACTGCTCAAAAAAATAGTAGGCTGGTGCTTGATGCGTACGTGCTCCTAGGCCGTCATGGCATGCAACTAACGCCGAAATCACACCAGCAACACCAAAACGAGAACCTCTCGCCCAACTCCTTTCATTCCCACTCTCTTCTTACGAACAGTCCTGTCTACACCTACTTGCTCTCCCTTCCCAATTTTCGACGTCCTCACTGTCCGGCGTCAACACACACACCACGGCTCCTTCATCTGGTCCTGTGTTATCTTCACAGGCGGTATCAGTCCTGCAAGATCTCCTCTGCGTACGTGCGATTCAGTACGGGGACTTTGTAGGCGCGATCAAGCTTGACCGCCAATTCTCTTCCGTATTGCCTCTCGGAAGTGGAGCATCCACTTCCCAAGTCACGTCGTCTGGTCGGGACGTGATTGATCGAAGGTCAATCATCCACGATCTTTTCGCAACGCTCCCGCCTGCGGAACGAACGCTTCTCGAAGACGAGTTCGGTAAGGTTGCTACGGGTATACGTCCCAACGCGTCAACGCCAAGGCAGGGGCCCTCTGCTACGAGGAGGCCGCTAAGGACAGAAATGAGCTTGAGTGCGAGCTGGGAAGACATTGGTGCGGGTATGGGATCACCCGCTCCTTCTGCTTCGCTTTCGGCGTCAGCAGTCGGCCCCGGCTTCGTACGCAATGCGACACCAGTGCCTGTGTCCGCGTCGATTTCCGCGTCACCCCTTGCGCCACGTGCGCCACGACCGCAGCTAGTTTCTGTACGCCAGGCGCCACCGACACCAAAATTCACGGCGTTTGGATCGCCCATACCCGCCTCCGCAGGTGTGGGCATGGGTAGGGGTGTGGTCTCAGAGCGGAGCAAGTCGCTGTTTTCAACCAGTGCCACCGTGAAACCCGCCACCCACGCCTCACTTTTCGAAACTACGGGGAGCGCGAAAAATGCTCCGAACGCATTCTATACGCCGCCTTCAGCGCCGAGGGCGAGAGCGTCACTCGACGTGGGAAGTGCCTTGGCGGGTTCCAGCGCTGCCAAGAGTGCAACACAGAGGATCAACGCGGAGAAACAAAACGGGAAAGCACGGGGAAGTGAAAGTGATGGTGAAGATGTGAGCATGGAATCTAAGTCTGATGTCGAAGCCATCGAAGAGAACTATCGCGTTAAGGAGAACCACAGCGAAGAAGTCGCAACGGACGAGGAGGACGACACTGAAAACTTCATCACGTACGATAAAAGCGGCGCTACAGACTTTAGCCTCCATAGGCGCGATGTTGACGAGGTGACGGGCGAGGACGACGGAGCTGGACTAGACCTTGGGTTCAGCGTGTTCAGCAGGAGTGCAGCGCAAAATAGCAGCGCCGGTAAATATGGGAGGAGGAGCACGAGCAAGAATGGACACGTTCCGTATGTCTCTCCACCTCGCCCTCGCGTCTCGCCCTCTCGCGAGGGCGAGGAGAGTCTGAGTATGAGCGTCGAATCCACTACGAGTAGATGGCGTGCGCCACCTGGCGCGTTCCACCAAGAAGAGGAAGACCATGAACAGGAACATGGTCAAAACGAAAAAGAGGACAAGGACGAGAATGAAGGTGAGGATGAAGAAGACAAGGCGCTGCGGACCACACCAGCTAGTTCACCCCGTCGGAGCACGCGCACGAGAATGCAGGCCCAGACTCCGTCGCGCACTTCCGCTCGTTCCCAGCACTTGCGCAGTTCAAAGCATACCAGAGGACTGTTGACGCACACGGAGAGGACCCCTGCAAACCGACTGCGGGCGAGTCAGCCTATACCTGGTGCGTTGATAGACGAAGACAATGACGAGCAGGGACAAGACGGGACAGACTACATGGATGCCTGCGATGACAGAGAAACAGAAATGGACGAGCAGGAAGAGGACGATGCGATCAGGCCGCTTCCTTCCCGTCGCACGAGAAGCTCAGGACACGTCGGCGCGTCCGCGACGTCTACCGAATCGAAACCGAGCGCTAAGGCGACAGCGCCGGTGAGGGTGGGTCCTACTATTGCGGCAAAGGGCAAGGCAAAGCTACGGCCGTCGGAGGCAAAGACGCCGGCGCGCAGGTCGTCAAGGTTGTCTACTGCGTCGTCATTATCGCCGGACCGTATTGAGGCTGCGTCACCAACAAAGAAGGGACGAAAGAGCGCGGGTCCCAGGGCGTCGGTCGCTGCAAGTGGGAGCGGGACGATTACGACGCGAAGCAGTTCGAGGCGGAAGCGGTAGAGATGGGAGAGAGGATGAGTCCAAGGAGATCTTTGTTCAATATTGTGTTTGAATTCTCTGCTCTTTGCTAACTGCTTTCCGTGCCTCCGACATTCAAGCAAGACCTGTTACATTTACATCGGTTTGCAGGAGCGCCAACGTTATGTCCGGGCTGGCCTATGCGGAGAATGGGCCTAAGTATTACGTCGGCTGGCTGCAGAGTTGCGCAATATAATCTGCTAACCGGGAAAATGAGCGGCCGGGTGAAATCAAGGACCCAACACAGCAACACGGTAAGTGATAACGAAGCCCAGATCACTTGACGCGTAGCCAATCTCAGGCTGCCTCCCTGCATGACCCGTTTGTGATCCGCCTTTGTCAACTCCCTAAACTCCCCGACAAAGTCATCCGTGTTGGAGACGTTGCTGAGTCCAGAGGGTGAAATCAACTGGATGAACGACGATGTGAGGGCTTCAGACGGGCTGTCCTAGTCTGAGGAGGAAACTGGGATGCACGGAGTCGGCCCGACATCGAAAATATCCGAGCTGTGGACCCACCTGGTAGACCTCCCCTTGCTCACGCTTAATTACTTTCTACTGTTTCCCGAGCGACTCTACTAGGTTGAATGCATCCTAGGTCTCGGATCGTGGCTGGCACGGTCGACTTTGCAGCGACTTGTCCGTATGGAGACGGGAAATCGCCAGCTTGTTGGTCATTCCTAGCTCTGACTCTGACACTCGCAAGGGAATGAAATACGTTAGGGTACGATGGGTCACTCGAGATGTCCGTGTTATAGGATTTGAGTAGGTAGACTGAGAAGAAGAGCGGGCAAGTATCGATGAAGGCGACATACAAGGCATCTGAAGTAGCGACGCTGCGGAAATGTGTTGCTGCTGTTATGAACCAAATTCCTAGGTGAGAGGAAGGCGGTCCTGAGAAGCGTCGGTAACGATTACGTACATCCACAACCGACGTTCCAACTGTAGTTCTTGATGGCAACGAGATCTGTTCATTTGTCCATCAAAGTGATAGGACGGGGTGAGTTTTAACACGCGAGTTTGATTCCCCCTTGAGTCGCAATTCCAAGTCGCAGGTATAAATACGCGTCATGCGACGTGCTGGTACCTCATCCTGCTGGTCAGCGTCTTCCGTTTTCCTTTTACTCGACTACGATGCGTCTTTCTTTCTTCGCCGTTCTCTCCGGTCTGGCAGCGCCAGCCATCGTCAATGCTTTCCCAGTCCAGAACTGGGTGCACAGGCGTAATGATGTCACTCCTTCCGTCTCTTCCGCTGAGCCGACGCACCACCATCGTAATGACACCACCTCCCGGTACCCTCCCATGCCCACGCATCTCCGCCCCAGCGACACCACTTCCTGGTCTCCGTCCAAACCCACGCACCATCATCAGAGTGGCACGAGCTCAGCAGACCGTCCCGAGCCTACACACTGGCGCCACCACCACCATAACGGCACAAGCTCCGCGGACCCTTCCAAACCCACGCACCACCGTCATGATGGCACGAGCTCCGCACACCCCTCAAAGCCTACGGAACACCCACATGACGGTTCGAGTTCTGCGGATCCCTCCGAGCCCACAAGCCACCGTCATAATGGCACGCGCTCCGCGTTTCCTTCAGGGCCTGTGCCACTAGACTCTTTAGACTCTACGCCACCCTTCGACGGGGCGCCCCCTCCGCCCATTTTCCCCCCTCCAGGGGGCAGCTCCTCTATTGGGCCTGTCTTCTCTTCTGGGCCTTCAGATTCGTCATCTGGGGCAGCTCCCCCCCCCCCCTGAGGGGTTGCCATCCTGATTTGGAGTTGTACGGAGTTGTACCGCTTTGATGTAAGCTAGGTTCTTGTCACTGGGACACACGATCGTATCCTAATAAGCATGGCTTTAGGGGCAACGCAAGCTTTGGTGATGAATTTGGCAGCGAGCACACAGCGGGAGTGGTGTACCAGAGTTTCTTTTTCAGCGGACGTTCGATCTGTCGCCGCGGTAGATGGTTTTGTTATCTTGTCAGTTTTGACGGAATAGATAGTGCTGGCACCGTTGTGATTGAGTATAGCGTTTGCCCTGCGTGAAGTATTGTTCTCCGTGCCAGCGGCCGACCTCCAGACAGCCAGCGAGCTATTACTTTTTTCTCCCACCTCCATCTCTTGGCAGAAGATATGAATGGCTCGAACCCAGCGTGCTGTTTCGATAAAAACTTCGATAATGCGTAAGACAATAAACGGTGTAAGCCTTCGTTGTCTTACGGCATCCCCAACAGCGCTGTCGCATGGGACATACTTTCCTCGGAAGATCGGTCGCTACCACCTCCCTCGTACACAGAGGCAATATTGCCACTCCACGACAGTGGACCAGAGTGTCGGTGTGCTCTACCTGTATCGGGTACATCGTGTCGGTCAAACATCCTCGACTGGGAATAATGAGATTCTGTCCAACACCGCGGACTAGCACGTAGTGGAACACACGGGGTCGCAGGGAAATTGCGGGCGGGGCCAAACACACGGCAAGGAGAGTTGCAGTTGGCGCGGTCCAGAAATGGCGACGATTCCGTGTTAATTGAGAATGGCGTACGCCCTGCATCAGTGCTCTTAATGCTCAGTGAGAAAAATACGCATCACATATAAGTGGCATCGGATAATGTTTGGGGAGCCGATACCGTTATTTTTGCTCGGAGGGGAACCAAAGAGATGCTTGAAGTCGACGAGGTGCCTGAAACTTTTACCACAAACTAGGTATGACGGTTGCTATGATTCTGCGCGGGACCTCGACCTGTGCTGCTAACCCCAATCAATGATATTCCCCCGCGGATGCGAAGACGCCGGGTCTGCTCCAAAACCGTGGGTCACTACAAGACTCAGAGTCTGGCAGCATGGGGGTCCACACAGCGCTGCGCTAGGCTACTGCAGACCTTTTACGAGACCCTAAGCGATGACGTTGCTTGAGATTGATTTCTGCTGCTGCTCCGAACTGGACGTCAGAACACAGTCAAACCGTGCAGTTCGAAGAGGTGATACTTGTTTGCTTCTCAACTGAGAGCCAGCGAACGATCCCAGATAAAAAATTTTACTGTAAAAATGTGGTACTCTGTCATCGTCCTGACACTGCATCAGAACGTGGACGTCGGTGTGCAGTATGTACAAGGCCATTGGTGCGGACGTCACAACCGCTTGTTCGCAAGAGCGACCGGAAGAAGAAAAGTGAACGTATCGACGGATGCTGAGGATAATTACGCTTGTATTGGCCAAGGACGACACACACCAGAGTCGCATTGCGTCAGCGCTGAAGAAAGGGAAGGACACCGCCACCAGAGCTTACCACGATCCCAGTCAGCTTAGTCAGCGAGAACATCTGACCATTTAACCACCATGTACAACGGAATTGGATTGACCACTCCCCGTGGAAGGTACGTCCTACTTGTCATCGTATCCTAGAATAATACCTATTTTTCTAGCGGCACGAATGGTTATGTCCAGCGCAATCTCTCTGTCCTCCGGACGCACGAAACTGCCGCTGAGCGTGCCGCAGCGTGGGACGTTGCACCTCCCAAGCATAGGGAGCCAGACGAAGCGATTTTGGAGCACGAACGAAAGCGAAAAGTAGAGGTCAAGTGCTTGGAATTGCAGTTGAAGCTCGAGGACGATGGGTACGTCTTTTTTTTCCTCACTCTTTTTTTTCCACCGTCCATCTTTTTCGTTGCCGTCGCTTGCAAGTTTTTCACCCTCTTACATGGACAGACTCGAGGAAGCAGAGATCGAAGTTAAGGTGGCAGCGCTACGTGAAGAGTTGTTGGCAGACCTTGCTTCGCTCGCCACCTCTGCCAAAAATCTCAAGTCTTCTGACACGCACGCTATTGCCGCCGCCAAAAAAACCGAGTTAGACAAGATGGCTCGGGCACTCGGTACACGCAGAGACTATGTTGAAGGCGACGCCTTCGATCGCGAGAAGCAGGAAGAAAACAGACGAAACCGGCTCATTGAGCGCGAGGAGCGGGATAGGAAACGGGAAGAAGAACGGGTCAAGATGCAGGAGCAACGTCGACGATGGGAAGCAGAGAGGCGAGAGCGAGAGCGTTTGAGGAGGAGGGAGGAGGATCGAATGAGACGGGAACGCGGAGCAGATCAGGCAAGGAGAAGAGAAAGGATGCCGCCGCCGCCTGTACCGTCCTATCGAGAGAGGGCAAGGCGTGACTCATATAGAAGGACATCCCCGCCGCGCCGCCGTGATGAGCGCGCGCAGTCGCGGTCGCGGTCTCCATCTAGGTCACGATCACCAGATCCCGCACTCCGTCGTCGCCCGCGTTCACCTGCGTATTCGCGTCGGCGGTCGCCACCGCCTCGTCGAACGCTGGAGCGTTCTGTGTCACCGCCGCGACGCCGCTCGCATTCACCGTCCCCGCGTCAGCCCCGTGGCCTATACGAATCGCCACCTCCGCAACAGGGACAGAACAGGAGAGAGTCTCCGGTTCGAGGTGACCGTTCCGCTACCTCGCGCAGTGACGACAGTCAGGACGAGAAGAGAGGTCGAGGTCTTTCTGTGTCACCAAAGTCGTCTAGGGGTGGTGCTCGCTCACGCTCGAGATCGGCTGGGTCCTCGATGTCTGTGAGCAGCAGCGACACCCGATCAAGTCGTCGAAGCGATTAAAAAAGGAAAACTTGATTTACGACGTTTTACTGTTGGCTGTGGTTACGCGCTGGCCCCTTTATCGTGTCATGTTTCTTGTAAAATTACAGATGCATGTAGTGCCCCAAGTATTTTGCTCGATAGCTCGTCGTGGTTTGCCCTGGACTGCGTGCAAGTTACATGTACAGCGAAGGCAGTGGTAACAAGGATCAGCACGAAACGTGTCAGCTGCACCCGTGTTGTGGCCACTAAGCGAGCCCACAATAGGTGTAACGTGTGAGTGGCAACGTACACATGGCCCCAGTGATGTTGCAAAGCTTATCCAAACGAAGCGTTGGGTCTGTAGCCACACGAGAGCCGGATTGTGGCGTGAAACTACAGTCGCGATCATCTATCTGTCAAGAAGGGGCTCACCTGGTGATGCGTACGTTTCATCGGTTACGCCACCTGCAGGGACGCGGGTGCCTGAGTGTGCTGTAAGGGTGCGGCGAGTGGCGTACTTAAGTACTGGTCCACTGCCACTCGAAGGTCTCTCGGCCAGATAGGTGAGGTCAAAGTCTGTCCATTGAACGTAACCAAGGTGGAATGTCACTATCAGCGTGCGGTTGTCTGTTGTCTGCCTGCATCCTGCTTCAACCGGTCGACCAGTGGCGCGTCGGCGGCGTTCGCAGCAGGTATCTCGAGCTTATTCGTGCCCTGCTTTCTATTCGTCCTCGAGTCACCCTTGAATCCGACATAGTATACTCTCGACATCTCTCCGCCAACCGAATCGCCCTAGTGGTGAGTCAGTCCATAAGCTTTATCTTGACGAGCGTATGACTCCATTTATAGTAACCTCAAAGGGAATGAGGAAAACAATGTTCCCCACAGCGAATCCAGGCCAAAGGGCACGCCACAAAGTCGAAGAAAACACGACTCACGAAATACAGGCTCAACGTGTGCACGCTCGTAAATGCAGCCACCCTCACCGGGTACTCCACAGCCCCCGTTTCTCCTTCGAGAAGACTGATATCGAGATGTGGTTTGATGTTATCCGCGTCTGCAAAGTCGATAATGTTTGGGTAATTGGCGAAGATCTTGAGATGTCGTGGCGTTGCTTCACCGCGTCCTATTCAGTCGTGCGGTCATTCATGCCATCCCAGGATGGTTCGCGAGCGCCAGTCGATCGGACGACGGTGGAGTGGTGTGTGAACATAAAAGGGGTTTTGCAGCGTGTATGATGGGCGGAATGCACAAGAGCGAGGCAAGGAAGGTACTTTACCGAGTTTGAGTATGACGGACTTGATGCGAACGTTCTGGGAAAAGGGAACGTGTACGGTCATCTGTGAACACGACCGCAATGATGAGATCACCACCTGGTTCGTCGTGGTTCGTCATGGTTCGTCCCTACCTGATCGTCCACGCCCGAATCAGCGAACTGGGTCGTGTCCTCGCGCTCGGACCATGGTTTTATGAGTTCCTTTGCTTGCTCTGGAACGGCGAGATTCAGTCCGTACACGCTGTCATCGTCGCAGAGGTGCATGATCAACAACAAGCTGAACTACGGACAATGTGGTATGCTTACTTGTCCCGGTCTATGTAGCCGAACAGGTTTGAATGTTCTGCGCCGTTGAGATCTGTTGCAACTGAATTCGAGCCCTGGTCTGGCGCGCTCATCGTCGCCTTGCGTCAAAGTGACACTTCCGAACCGGGAAAAACACAAACAAGCCATGCCCCGGAAATTTGTGGTCATCCCAACTTGAACTTGCACAGGGGACATGAGCACGCTCCGTCTCGCTCCTGCACTCCGCAGACCATGGTCGCGTATTCATGCACACAGAATACGCGCCCTAAGAGCCTATTCTACCCCGCCGTCCTCGGGAAAGCCTCCACAGACTACCGAGGTCGATCCTTTGATCCCGGACAACACCACCCCCACCGCGCGGACGCCCACTTCTGTGCTCGGGATGCCCCTTGCAGACGTCCCTCAAGGCGGGTTCATCCCCGACCTCATGCAGTATGACAAACTCCTCGACGAACACTCCGTCGCAGACTTCCCCCCCACCCAGCGTGCCCCCTTTGCTAACCGCGTCATCGTTCGCAACGACCCTTCCATGATCGTCGGCAACTTTTACGACACCTCTGTCCAGAACTCCCAGGACCCATCCCGTCGTCTCGACGCACGCGAAGACCACGAGGGCATCTGCGACGTAGACGCAGAAGCTGCCGCCGACGAACTTGAGGAGGAGGACGACGACGACGAAACATTCGGTGACGCCCGCGACACGGGCAGCCCATCCCCACTTACCCCCGGCCAGACTGCCCGGTTGCACATCTACCCGCTCATCATGCGTCGCGTCACGCAGCAGACCGGCAAGGGCAAAATCCACTCCATGTACTCCCTTGTCGTCGTCGGGGACGGGAACGGCCTCGTCGGGTATGGCGAGGGCAAGGACGGGGAGGCCGCAGCTGCGCGTGACAAGGCACTCGCCAAGGCACTCCGGGAGATGGACTATGTAGAGCGGTTCGAAAAACGGACGTTTTGGACGGAGATGGAGAGCAAGTTTGGGAGCACGAAGATTATTTTGCGGCCGAGACCCGTCGGGTTTGGACTGAGGTGTAATCCGAACGTGCACCAGGTGCTCAAGGCGGCAGGAATCAAGGACGCTAGTGCAAAGGTGTGGGGGAGCAGGAATCCGCTCATGGTCATCAAGGGGCTGTTTAGAATGCTTCAGGCTGGTCATGCGCCGTTGAGTATGGGCGATGGCGTCGGCGGTGGTATGAGGCGATTGGACAAAGGAAGTGGCTTGAGGAATAAGAGTGCAATTGAGAGGGACAGAGGGAGGAAAATGGTAGATCTGAGGACATTGTGATCAGGTATCCCTTTGGTATCTCATGTGCTCCCTTCGCTCATAATGCTAGACTATCTCTCTGTCCCAGTTGCTCAACTTCCCATTTCAGCGCCCCATGCACGCCCCTGGGCTTGCCCGGTAGCGTGTTTCATGCAAACAGCTTAACGGCTACATACTGCCGAGCATCGATCATCTCTCGAGAATAAAGTGGTTGGTTGAGAGACTCTCGCCTTGTCAAGTTCATAGCTACATGGCGTCGAGCGAAACGTGTTAGTTCGTGCGTCTAGGGTAGGCGCCATCACCAGATTTTCCGAGCTGTCGTTATGAGTGGCACGAGCTAACCCTCGCATTCAGGATATCATCCCCTGCACCGTCTGGGCTCCCGACCGAGGTACACCGCTAACGTGTTAATGTTCTCCCCCGGCCTTGGTTTCCGGTGTCAATGAACCACTACCTCCTGGCCCCCGAGACGATGAAACCAGTCGGGTGGCTCTGATAGAGACGGGCGTGTTTTGAAACAACAGCTTTTCAGGGGCTCGCGAATCCTATTCTGCGACTCGGACTCTGCACGATGGCGAAAACTACAATTGCGTGTGATAAAGCAAGCACGACCGTCTGTCAACTGAAGGTCTGAGTCATAAACAATGCTGTCAGAGCAGAGTCTGCAATCCATTCTCCACTCTGGTCTCCCGTAGTAGGCCCCAATAATTGCAACACCTTTCTCTATCATACGACGACTTTCTTGACGCTCGCAGGGGGTAAGCCGAGACGTTGCAGCGCCCTCTCCATGCCCTTTCTCCTTAGGGTCTCTCCCCTCTCCATGAGACCCGGGCTTAACCCTTTCCCCGTCTTGGCGAGTCAATCCATTCCGTCCAGCAGAAATGCACCCACCTTGAGGAAGCACCTTTTCAAAAACCCGCGGACCCCTTACTGAGACGCTCTATACTTGGCCTCTTCGCCAGGGTACCGTCCGAGACTGCATCAACGCATGCATAGCCGTTGCTTCTGATGCGATACTTGTCTTCTACCGCAGCCTTGTTTCTCGTCCACCAGTCCTCCATGTCGCGCTCTGGCTCGCAGTAGGTGACGACGACCCTCTACCGGTACCCTCCTCGGGCAGAAAAACTCGACGAACACCCAGTAATTGTTCCGCGGGGTGGACGTGATGTGTCCCGTCAGCACTCCTCGACCCAAGGATGAGATCGTACGCCACTGCGATGGGGTCCCTGGTAGGACCTCAGCCGGATATCCGGCTCGTTCAGCCCGGCGGTATTGAAGATGCGAAAACGGATGTCATCAAAGGTGACCTCGTCCGGCTAGACGCGTGCGATGGCTTTTTGAGCAATGAGGTTGACGGCCGCACTTTTCCAGACGCCGGTTTCACCACTAAGGATGATGCCGCTCATTCTCTGGGATCGTCTGCTGTTATCGTACGTCGGAGGTTCTGCGTGAATCATTTTGTCAGCTCCCCCCATCGTCGCAGCTCTTCACCCGAGCCTTGCTGGATGCAAGACCGCTCCCGGGCTCGCACCCGTGTAAGTAGGTGGTTGGGCTGTGCACCGCTGGGGGATAGCGGGTGCTTGTGGAGGGACAGAGACCACCGCCCGTTTTGCGTAGTGGAGAATCGGAAAAAACCAAACCGGACGACAATATGCATCAAGAATGACGACATATCCTCTCGAGAAGGTCAAGTGCCTTTGAGAACAGCGCATTTCTCGAGTGGGGCGAAACACTGGCAGGTGCGCCCCTGCAACGTCATGATTAGCCAAGTTGATGTGCTCCTGGGGCTCATGCGCCGCGTGATACATAGCATGACTTAACGCCATATCGATGGAGATATAGTTCTCATAGCCAGAAGCATATGGCGTTGCAGAAGGACTGGCAGAGAACAAGTAAGACGTCAGTCAGGCCGGGAATGCAGGACTACTCGTCCTTAGGTGTAAAATCGGAATCCGGCAACGGCGGGATTGATGTGTTCCGTGGTACGGACCCGGTGGAAAGCTCTAAAAATGTCGAAGTTGTCGTGGCTTCATTGCCGTTCTCATTTTCGATCGCCGTGCTTTGTAAGTACACCGCGTCTGCTCTCAATGCCGCTGAGCAGATGCTCATTACAGTTACTGTGAGATAGTCCTCTTGTGATAGCTCGACACGCACTTCGGAGGTTACGGGTTTCGAGCAACGAAGCCCATTGACTGTCATGGGTAATTGCGGCAGCAGCAGAAAGAACCTGGATCATCAATTAGTTTCCAGCCCCGCACCTCACCACGTAAAACGTGTCTCTTGCAGCAATTGATATTAGACGGGTGGAAGGGCTGGGCACTTAACGATCCTTAGAAATTCAGCCCTAGCGACTAGGAATCCAACTTCTCTAATTCCGGGACGTGTCGGATGCCTCAGGGATGCCGTTATCCTCACTTTCGTCGACAGGAAGATTGCTTCGGGTGTTATCCATATTGAAGTTGCTGCGTCTCCCCCTCGGAGCCTGAGAGCTGGCCATTGAACCGCTGCTGCACCTGCGTCCTCTACTTTATAGGTTTAAAATCACAAACGGCTGGAGTACTCGACACGGTGGGTTTGCGCGGAAAGAACAATGGCCTTGACATTGACCCGGCTTTCTGCCCAGTGATATGCCCCCCTAGCAGCAATCCTGAACCCTTGTATGAACAGGGTTCGATTGGCTATCCCATTTTAATACGGGTCTGAAGGTCCTACGCGCCAATCCATAGCATGGATGGTCTGCCAGATATGATCGGCTAAGATGTTACCTCGGCCAACTTGCTCATAGTTTGAGTTGAGCCGAGGCATCACCTGCGCCGGTGTCTCCCTAGCACGCAGCAAGAGACCAAGAACGGGCTTTTGTAGAAGCTGGTAATCAGGTAGAGGGAATCATGACTGATAACATAACCCAGATGTTGCTCTGCGACGTTGTACCAGTCTACCGCATGTCGAAATGCTTCGTCCATAGATGTTTGTTGCGAAGATAACAACGTTCAGCGCCTTCGGGGAGTGTGAGGACTGCGCCTTCCTGGGAAGGCAATGTAAATTCATAGCTCAAGTGGATCCGGCTGCACAGGTGTTTGTAAATGTCAGTACTTCTAAGCTGTACATAGTTCCTCGGAGTGAGAACATGTCGTACCCTTCAGGATCTCCATCAAGTGCATTCTTTCCCCTCACCCTTGTCATTAAGGTTGTCGGAATGATACGATTGCACCCTCGCCTTCGGAAACTCGGCAACATGCCCTCCGCCGGGCAGGATAGGCATGAAGTTGTCGGGTACGCTTGTGTTCCCGATGAAGCGAATGGTCGGAAGTGAGGAAATGTTGAAAAAGACGTCGGAGCGGCCATCCTCTGGGACTACGGCGCTGAGATCTCCAATTTTGAGCCCCTCCCGAACATATACTTCTGGCAGGTTGATGTTGAGCTCTGGCGTCCACAGCAAGCATCCGCGACATGAGACGGGGCGCCACACGTAGAGGAGTAGGCCGTGATAGTTTCACGATGGGGTCTCAAGCAATAACTTGAGTGCTCGATAGCCAAACTTGCTGCACAGGTGGTGATGCTGGATGTAAAATAGCTCATGGCTTCCGTCTCAGGGACTACGTGCCGGGCCACAGGTAGAACCTGGATCGTAATCTGAACTCTGGATGGCTCGAACTTGCGCCGGTACCAGCTTAGCGATGACGAATGTGAAGTGATCGTAGCTTGCTTCTATGACCGACAGTAACTAGCCATAGCCAGTCGGGGTGAGTCTTGCCATACAAGCGGCCAATGCCTGCAAGGCCATGAACGCTTGACAGAGACTTGCTGTAATGGCGGTATTAATGTGGAAGAATCTTCTAGGACAAACTTCAACAACTTACTACTTTGGCAGCGAGTCGATCATCCACACCACGATTCATGTGCCATCGATCCGGGTAACCACTGCCTCTGCTACATTTTCATACCCGCGGTTTCTGCTGGGTGGTGACAGGGCGTCCAGGTCTGACCCAGCGGTAAGGTCGGAAACCAGTGTCGACTTAGTCATTCGGTCACTGGGCGAGTCTGTTGTGACCAGTCCGTCCAGTACCGACGCCTCGGCTCCGATTCCCTCTAGACGGAACGGCCGACGAGGTATTTTCAAAAACCGTTCACCCCAAATCCGCCTCCGCCATTCTGCGCTGTCAAGTCCAGAGGGGAACAAAGTCGGTAACAACTCGGTGCCGACGTTCGGTGGCTGAACTTACCGGACAATGTTCAACTTGTCTCTGATCATTTCGAATCGGACGCAAGCAGAGCCCGCCCTAAGGCCCTTAAGTCGATGGCCGGTCTCGACGGACTCCGGTTCTATCTACCTATGATCATGACCCTGGAAAACTCTACCCAGAATGAACCTTTTTTTCATTCGTTCGTTGTTGCGGGGCCAGTGGTAAGGTTCTGGCACACACCGCAAGTGACTTTCCACACGCGAGACTCAGTTGTCCTGTCACCGTTCCTTAAAAAAGCTCCCTTCTCTGTGCCGATCTTCGCAAGCGCTGCGTTATGATCAGTCAAACGACATGCCCTGTCAGGGGTCAATCCCCTGATGATGGGCCGCGGGCCAAGCCGTCCCGAAAAAAAAAAGTCGAGCCTCTGATATGGAGGAGACAAGGCCCGATGGCCATTCTGGCTCCGAGGAATGGATCAACCAGAACCAAAACCTCCGCGTGCGCGCGTGCGGCGGACGGTCATTGACAATGAAACATACCGTGTTCACCGCCCCTCGACCAAACACGGTTTCTCGACGTAATTTTAGCCAAGACGCCCGGCTGCCATCCTGACACCCGAGGCCTCCCTGTCCTCGATCTGAGACCGTGACATGGACCGATCCAGTGAACATGAGACCGTCATCGTGGCTGACCGTGATTGCATGACTGTGCACGTGCACTCGAGTCTCGGACCA
The DNA here is from genome assembly GCA_038089055.1 of Tylopilus aff. balloui. Taxonomy (NCBI): domain Eukaryota; kingdom Fungi; phylum Basidiomycota; class Agaricomycetes; order Boletales; family Boletaceae; genus Tylopilus; species Tylopilus aff. balloui. The sequence continues at coordinate 47,175 of JBBPKC010000022.1, read as the reverse complement.
GGTTGTCGGTGTGGTCTTACTCACCAGTGAGACAAGCCTTTTTCTCAGTCGTTCTCGGATTCCCTGGCTAAACTGACTTCTAGAGGCTCTCAGACCACGCTACATTTTTCAAATGGGGCGGACAAATAACATGCCCGAAACACGGCGGGCACCTATTTGAACATTTCTTGATAAGCGATCGCTGAACCCCCCCTGTACAGGGTTCCTGAACTGCTAGCCGTCGCCGTGTTGGTAAAGTCCCATCGGGATTCTCGTCCATTCTGTCGAGTGTTTTGCGATCCTAGTGAGCTCGAATGAAATGCGTCATGTACGTGCGTTATCATTGCTGACATAAAGGGACGTACGCCAGGTACGGTACTTATACATACCACCGGCTGGATTCGCCAGCAAAGAAAAAGAGGAAGATGGAAGAAAAAAGTACGAATGAAAAAAACGATGTCAGGGTCGCGAACGTCGAAGGGGCTAGATATGTCAATGCCAACCGACATGAATGAGACGAATGAGGATGATGCGTGGCTTTTGTACAGGAGCTTCTTTCAATCGTCCGTATGAAGCAGCGTGCATGGTTATGTCGTGTATGTAAAATGTGATGGGGAACAAACCAAAATCGGTAGGGAATGACGTTGTGAAACGTCCTACGAAGCCCCAGCGGTGGCAAAGAATTTTCCTGGTGAGAACCAATGTCGTCTCGTCCATGGCCGCGCAGCCTGGCGACACTGTTCTGGCAATCGAACCGTCACTGTCGTCCCGCTCTGAAGCGGCGCAGCTGAGCGAGACCCTGGTGAGGGTTCCGAAGCAGGTGGAGAAGGGGTACGACGCCAAGACGATGTAGGACTTGAGTTGAAAAGGGAATGAAACGAAAATGCATCTGTGAGCGAACCTCTCCTTCCTCGATGCTCCGCCTCGACGCTACTGTATGGCGTACGTGGTGGTGAAGCACGGGGAAAGGAAAAGCGCCAAAGGGAGGTAGACCACCGCTTCTCTTCACTCCCGTTCGAGGATCGGGGGACCGGGATGGGCACAGGGGAGCTAGGCCGGGGCAACGGCCCAGAAATGCCGTTTACGGCATGCAGTTGTTGGGAGGGGAGGGGAGGGTGTGTGGGCAGTGTGCCCTTTTGGGCGTATGCCTCTAGTCGACATGTGTTCACGACCATAGCAGGCACAGAGGGATTCATAGCCTTAGTAATGACGGGATCGCGACGCCAAATGGCCAAATGGGCAGGCGAAGTATCTTCCAGCATCTTCTTTGAAGTAACGTCTAAGTCTAGACCCACCACGCTCTCAGAAAAGGATGACATAGTGGAAGGGTATGAAGACGCGAGATCGGTGTCTGGGTAGTCCCACGACGTCGGATCGGTATGATGGCTACCTGGCGTCGCATAGGCGAGGTCCACACTCGACGGCATTGTAGACGAAGTCCAAGGGAGGGAGATCCTGGAGATGGAGGCAGGTGAAGGAAGGTAAAAACAAGAGGAGAACGGGGTTGCACTTTCAACGGCAGTGTGCATGGAAGACAAAGTGGTGTGCGTGTTGTTGCTACTCGTGAAGAATACCCGTCGACCGCAGTCGGTGTTGATTTTGAGAGGCTTTGAGGGACCGAGCATTGGCCTAGTACGCAACATGCTGATACCCTCGGGAGTGGGAGGAACTGATGGAATGGACCCAGACGCAACAGGGGACAGCGGAGAGTAAGTTGAGGGTGGTGTGCGAGGAGCTTCATAAATTTTGAGGGGCCCGAGCACAACTGGTGACGGACAGCGCAATGACGATTCGATGGCCCACGTCGCGTTGCACGACGAATACTCCTCGTCTATCATTGGGTCCCGGATGGAGTGCCTTGCATACTCCATCTCCGAATCGCTGTCCTTGCTCCAACGAGAACGAGGCTCTTCGGGTTGTTCGTGAGGTTCGCCAGGAGCGGAAGAATCTGAATCACTCTCGATGTCGACATCAATCTCCCACGCGCAGCGTGCCATGCTCCCTTCGAAGATGACGCCTTCCGTGTAGAAACGATCTACTTGCTGTATGGCAGCCCTGACCTCGGATAGGGTGATGCGACGACGCCAGTCTACCTCGAGCATGCGACACAGGATGTTGTTCACTTCGGAAGAGATTGGCAGGACGGTGGGAAGGAAGTTAAGAGGATCCTGGAGGTATGCCTGGAAGGTGGGGTCGGATGAAGATGCGGATTTCCATGGGTTGCGGCCAGTAGCGAGGTTCAAAAGGATGATGGCCAAGGACCAGATGTCGTTGAATAGGGGTGAGTAGGACCCTGTTGGTGCGAAATCGCCACCTTGACACTCTAGATGTGGGTTTAAGGGATACGCGGACGAGGAAGGAGAAAGGGAATACGTGCCTGGGCTCATATGGTAAACGCTACCTGTGCGGAACTCCTCACTGAACCTGTCTGTCGTTGCGAGGCCAAAATCGGTGATAGCGACTCGAAGACCGCTGTCGAAGCAGAGGATGTTCTCGGGCTTAAGGTCACGATGATATATCCCCAGCGAATGGCAATATTCGACGGCGTCAAGAAGCTGGAGGAATATATGTTTAATTAGGTGGTCTTGACCGAGATAACGACAATGATGTAATATCTGGGAGAAGAGATCTCCGTCGGAAGCGTAGTCCATGGCGATGTAGGTGTAGTTGTGCTCTTCCACGACCCGGTGGAGGGTGACAACGTTTGGATGGGCAGACGCAAGGCGGTGAAGGGCGATTTCCCGCATATGTAATTGGCGTTGGCGGGAGCCAGTATGAGCGTGAGAACTGGTGAGGCACTTGACGGCGTAGTTGCGGGCAAGGGGGTCTACGGCGCGATAAACGACACCATAGCCCCCAACGCCGAGGACCTCGACGAGTTCGAGGGTGTCATTGTCGATGAGCGTACCCAGGGCTGGGGGAGGCGGGGAGTTGGCGGATTGCTTTGGGGGCATCCCGGGACAACGCCGCAACGACAGGGGGGGTGAAAGGGACCCGGGGGGGAGGGGAGGGGGGCGTCCGAAGACGAGGAAAGTGGTGAAGAACAGTGGGAAGCAAGAGCGAAGAGCGAGCTAAGCAGGCCGGCGATTTAAATGAGTGAGGGCCCGTTGCAGCGTGGCTAGCATGAGGCAGGGAGACCCCAAGAAGGCAGCGGCTGTTCGTGATAGACGAGTGGTTTCCTGCAAGAAGTGAGAACCCTTTTCTATCGCCAACCTGTAGGGGATCGGTCATCATTTCAATATCAGTCTAACCCCCGAAAAGGTAAACGTCGGGCGGGAGTGGCGATCACGTCGTTGAGTCAGCAGCGGGACGAAACCGGTTCACATCTGAAATCGAACCGGTACACGACCCGGGCACGTGATCGAGACGCGTCGCGTCGTCGGAGTGAGCGGGGTCTCAAAAGATCACGTTTTAAATGCTAAGCGAACCAGCGCGCGGTTCGCTTTCTCTTCTCCAACGTGTTGCACAGCGCCCACGCGTCTCTCCCTTCGCCGCTCCACCCTTCCTGTCCCAATGTCCGTGCGCTCATTCACCGTCTTCCAAGACTCCCCTCCAGTTCTACACCAGCCTCACGACGACACGGACGTGCGCGCAATCACCCTCACTGCCACCGACGCAGCCGCCGCATTACTATCCACACTCGCTGCAATCGAGAAGGAGAACCTTCACCCTATCACCGGTCAGCGCGCAGGCCCCACCACAGCCTCCGAATCAAAGAAGAGAAAGACTAGCGCTCTCGCTACAAAAGTGCTTGTCGTCCCCGCTTCCAAGAAGTACAAGGAACTCGATGGGGAACCAAACAAGACGCGAAAGCCTCTCGCCTCCACTGGAAAACCTAGGAACTCTCACCCAAAGAAGGCCAGCTCTAGGTTGTCTCGTTCTTCTCGCAAGCCTTCTCCTTTACCACCACTCGTCGAAGAGCACGTGTTGCAGCGCCAACCACCTCGCCTCTCCATTTCTCAGATAGACATCGATGCCCGATGCTTCGAGTTGACCGTCTCGCCCCTCGCAGACGTCTCAGAGGCCTATGGCGCATCGCGCTTGAAACGCCAGGAGCCTGACCTGCAAAGGGTTCGTACACACATTCCTGGGTCACCAGCCGTATCGATCCTTATGCTGCTTCTAGGAAAAGTCGGCGGAACCCGCTATTCATGACTGCTTCTCTCCATCTCCAGCTGACAAACCTCACCCAGCAACGAACAATCCATCGTGCAACATCGACGAACCCCCACGTCAAGTCAACGATTTCTCGACACTAGAACGGGAGCGCAGCTATTCCGCCTTCACTTTTTCCTCGCCCTCACCCACCTCAGATCGCTTCAAGCAAGCACAATCATCGCCACCACGTCGCGCCTCCCCGCCTTCTGACTTGGAGTGCTAACTTGTTGCTCCCTCCTCACTCCAAAGTTTCTTTCATGCAGTAACGAGCAACTGCACCCAAAAGGATACCATTGCATATTGTGTATATCATCACTTCCATCTATTCCTAGCATCTCTACGCCATATTTATGATCAAGCAAAATAACTCTCCTTGTTCTTTCTGTCCCCCATCTAGCTTGCTCGCTTTACTATTGCTTGTCGTTTTGTCACTCCGACATACTCTACTTGTTGGCTTGCCCGGGCCTCAAGCACATGCTTGTATTAAGACATGCACCAATTTAATTCGTATCCCCCAAAAGGCGGTCCTTGACAATACCGTTAATGCTGATAACGTGCCTCTCTACGCTTCGTCACGCCAGTGACTGGCACCTGGAACCTTGGCCATGCCAGTGTTCGTGTTTTAACTGTGCTACTCGATAGTGATAAGTAAGTCGTTCGCATAGTGTGTCATCTTGGATTGAAAACATGGTGTCTTTGTAGGACCTTTTATCCGAGATACCCGGGAGTGTTCCCCGGGCATTCGGCAACCAACTGGGTTGATCATGTTGTGTTAGACGAGGTAAGGGATCTCACAAGAAGCCGACGACCCCATCTCACGGCGATGGGCTTGCGGTTCTTCCCGCATAGCATCCCAATCTAACACACCTGCCATTGGCAGAGACACCCTTCGTGACTTCATCATGGGCGAGGTCCGCAGGCTCACCCGGGCCCTCGAAGTCTCTCACGACCCAAGCCGCACTCTGGTCCACCAATTAATCACCGCGAGTACGCCCTTTTGCACAGCAGCAGCACCATCACCTTACACCCATCCATTCTTCCATCTTGGCTCTCAAGAAAGAGGACCCGTTGCCCACTGTCACCGAGGAAAGGACCCGTCCTGGATACAGCAGTTGATGCCGTCTTGTGCGATCTGAGAGAGGAAAAAAACAAACATGGATGGCGTTCCAACACAGCTGAGTTGCAGACACCCTCAACATCAACACGTGAGTCGCTCGCCTGATACGAAGGCAGGAAAGTAAAATCAAAACAGACCCTTTGCTGGGCTAACATCTTTCTTCTTTCCAGTTGGACGATCGTGTCGTCCATGATCCAGCCGGACATGTCGTGGTGGCACGCCTGGATCTGCGTCTGGGTCGGCTTTGCGATCGCGAGGCCGTTTCTGGCTTCGAATGCACGACCCGGCGCAGTGTTCCATGTCACATTTCCAGTCGTCCTCCGCACGGGTCTCGGATTCTTTCAAAGCTCGTAGTTTATCTTCAATCGAGGCGCAATGACCTGGTAAGGACACCCCTGGACAGCTCCCTTCCTCGTGTTTTGCGTTTTTAAAAATGGAATTGCAGTATATGGGGATCAAGCGAGCATCAGAGACGCGCATGTTAGTGATGTTACAGGCTATGTGGCCTAGCGTAAATACTATCCGTGAGTGATTGTGTCCCTTCTGGGGTGTGGGCACGCAATCTCTCATGAACACGAAATCGAATGTAGCGAATTCACTTTCAGCTTCTTCCGGAACAAATACTCGGGATTTCATGTGCTTCTTCCTGTTCTAGCACCTATCGCTTCCGCTATATGGCTCCTTATGCATAGAATGTTCGTAAGAGAAGGTTTTCGGTTTAAAAAAAACCTGTCGCTCACACCTTCTGGAAAATGTTGCCACTTCTTTGTAGCGATGAAGGTCGTTACACCCACCGTGGTTACTGTGTCCCTCAAATAGCATATCGCCAAAGCACATGGTATCGACCCGACCGCATAGCAGCCTCCCTCCATGGGTTCAGTCTGACCAGGGCAATGGTCGTGAGCCTCGTGTCGTGCATCAGCAGTTTGATGACGCTTCTTACATATGCACGCAGCCGTCTACTTCTCAGTCAAGTCCCCATCTCACTTGGGTTCGGAACAGGAACACACCCAACTTTGCGCCTAGGGCAAGGACGTCCGCTGCGGCGCTTTGGCCACATCCTTTTGCATTCCCTTCGGTGTCTTGATCTTTGCAAGCCATATATGGAGTATATGGAGAAGATATCCGATCGCTCATCGATTTATTGTGCCGACTCCTGGATATCAATCCTTCTCACAGGACGGGGTTCCGGATGCGTCCCATATTTACTATGTTCACCTGCTCGATGTGGCTCACGGTTGACTGGGTATGGTTCATCTCCGCTTCCTTTGTTATTACGCAGGTGAGCGACAAAATTGTCTTCTTCGCTTGAGCTGCATTATCATGCAACTAATCCATATACGCACCAGATAGGGTATGTTTATAAGCAATAAGCGGCGATTCATGTTCTACTTCTTTCCACCCGATAATTGGCAATAGGTGGCTCGCGCGCATACGTCTGCGCAGAACGAATATATCCGCCAATTCAGCTTCGGTTTGGTGTGACTTGACCGCGCTGCTACCTCGTTTCGTTATGGGTGCTTTCCACTACGGCTTGGCAGATGATTAAGTCGCTCCGGTTACACCGATGGCCAATACCACTCCTCGTCTTGGTAGAACATCTGACGAGGCGGATACATTGCAGCCATCGATGACTTGTGCGTGTGTCCGCGGAACTTCCCAATGACTGTACGTTTACCTGTCTCCATTACTAGAGTAATGGTGAATCCATCCACAAAGCCGTTGTCCACACTGTGGGTGAAGTGGATGGGACTCTTGCGACGTTGCGAGGTCACAGAACATTATCTAATTCGCAAAGGGCATTACAACGCTGTCGATTTGTTCTAGACGGGAGACGATACCTGGAGCTGGTTTACTTACGGAGTAAACTTTCGGTGCGCAGCTTGAGATTGGCTAGAAATGGGAAGGCGTCCGCATAGCTTGCCGCCTACATCTCTGGATCATGACCCGCGTGGTTGGATTCACCGACGCGAGTGAGCCTTTTCCTTTTTCTCAGCCGCTCATACCTGAACTTTTAAAGGTGGTCCGTCACAGCCCGGCTGAGGGAAAGAAAGTAAAAAGTGTACTAACCCAATCGACGACGCCTCCCGCGAAACTCGGTGCCTCGACAGCGGGTCATACGGTGCTCATTGTGGCCACACAGCTTCGCGAGCTCTGGTTCCTTACAGGGTTCGGGGTACCCTCGGTCGTGCACCAAGTCGCGTTCCCCGTCGTGGGCGCGGCGTTTGGGTAGGCGGAGGTTCGGGGCATGCGCAACAAACCTCTGCGGCGTTTGAAGGGATGACCCCATGACTAATTTACGACATCGATGGAAAAACAATTTTTTTTGAGCAAATGTTTTCGGCGACACCCGATTTATGATGTCACATCAAAGGAGTGGAGCGCCGCAGACTTGCAAGAGCCGCGCGATGTCGTCTGGCACTCAGTCACCCCCGCTCGAAGCAACAGGATCCCACATCCCGATGGGTGTATCTTCCATCGACGGGACTTGCTCTGAACCCATGAAGGACACCGAACAACGCGCAGGTAGGGGACGGTCCCATCGAATGTGCACAAATCTGATTCGGGCAGAGTACTTTAGTGATGCGGTGCGTCGGAGCGGGTCGATTTAATACACCCTCTAGACCTCACGCGCACGACCCCATGGAAAAGGTCAAGGAACAGTATGCGCATTCCTCGCCCGCTCAAAAGCCACCTCCAGTAGACAAGGAATTACGAGCGAGGTAGGAAAATCGCCGATGACAGCGGAAAGAGCGATTTATTATCTCGTTGTGTACGTAACGAGTCTACCGACTGAGCTACGTTCTACTTTGTTTGGGTGCTAGTCAAGTATTCGGACCACCAGTCCTCGAACTTTGAGCAGCCAAGGTCGCCGACCAACGCCACTGTTTCCTCGGTGGACAAATGGCAGTCTCTGGGACGTGAGACCGAGTCCGTGGGGATAGTACTGTCGCGAATGATGTGGCTTATGGGCAGGTTGAGGATCCTTCCGAAGATCTCGCACATGTTGTACTTGCTCAAACATTCGTCGGCTGAAAAGTGCATGAGTCGGGGAAGGGGCTTGTCCAGACCTGTGGCTCGATCGTCAGGGAAAGAAGGGAAGGGCGAGCTGCAATACCAACCCGACAGACGAACGAGAAACGAGGCTATATCAAGAACGTTGGTGGGGTACCTTTGGCCATAGTCGTCCATCTTGTAAGTCTTTCCAGACCGATCCTGGACGACATCGAGCAGGATGTTGACCGCGGTATCTGAATTTTTCGGTGCCGGACCATAGCTACATCGTGTTCGTGATCAGGTCAGCAAATTTGATATCGTGATTCGTGAACTGGGTGCAGCTTACAGCACGGGCACTCGAAGAACGATAACCTCGGCGTCACTCACTCCTAAAACGGCTTTCTCACCCGCAAACTTTGTGGCGCCATACTCTTGCAGCGGATTTGCCTGACTGCCCGGTTTGTAAGGCGGGTTTCTCCCATCAAAGACATAATCTGCATTTTTAGTGAGCCTTCTGCGTGAGAATGTCCACCAGGCACACCAACGATCGTACCTGTGGAAATGTATACAAGGGTGGCGCCGTGATCCCTGCAGATTTGAGCGAGGTATCCAGGTACATCTTGGTTGAGCTATGCGGGTGATGTTAGCCACACAGAAGGTGAAGGTGACAAATGCGCGGAGACCTTGATTGCGGCTGCGGCTGCGGCACCTCGCTACAGAACACGTCAAACCACCATTCGGGGACCCGTTGACAAGGAAGACCCGCCTCTTTGAACGCATCTGGCCGTCTTTCGGCTGCACAGTGAATCACCCCTGGAACGCAGTCGGGGCCGGCATCAGCACTGAACCAGCCGGGCGAGCGACTGCTACTGACGTACAGGTGAACTTGTGTTCGGTAAACAGGTTGCGGAGGGTCGGGCCTCCCTGAGAGATCAGATCGTGGGTCAAGTCAAGTCTGACAAGCCCTTCTTTGACCTGTGAGTACGATAGACCGACGGTGTGGGTGCCGGCACTTTGGAATGCGTTGTACACGGCGGTCCCAAGGACGCCCGATGCACCTGGTGTGTTATCGGTTTATCAGATCAACTTCACGGCAAACGTCGGTGACTGGAACCTGTAACCAGGACGTTCTTCATCGACCAGGATGAACACTAGTCAGATGCGATGGCCGCTCGGTCCCCAGTGAAGGGTATTGTGATGTGTGGCGTGCGCTCTGATCGGCCCACGTAGTGTTCGCAGGGTGCTTATTGGTTAGCGGGTACTCCTTTGCATGCGGGGTGTCGTTCTCCAACAAGTCGATTCCTGTTCAGGTCATCAAGCTTCACGCAGCCCCAGTCCCCAGAGGGAGTCTATGTTGTATCTTCACAGCCGCTAGGACACTGGAGCATACGAATGTGGTTGCAACTTAAAAATATTCAGGTCGCATCCCGGCGACTGGGGCGCACGAAGTCCTGCTCCCAGGATCAGGTTGCCGCCGAAAGCATGACAGCTGCGGTGTGGGTATCTGCCGATTTCACAGCGCCCTGTCCTAGATCAAACGCTGCGAGATGATGATCATAGTTATCGAACATTACTGTTCCCAAGTGGCTCCGTAAGTACGAGGAGTTCGGTAGTTGGCGAGAAGAAATCCAAGGGGAAAAGTCTTGGCGATCAGATGGCAGCAGAATGTGAGCACCTGGCTCATCCATTCCACCTCCGGGTCTGAGCCCACGGACCCCGCTCAAATAGAACAACAAGGTTTGAGCCAAGGGAATTTCGTGTCCTCGTTCTCACTCGGTCTGTCACCATCGAGGAAACGACTTTGGACGGTTAAAATGGACTTGACGGGCGCGGGAAAGAACCTCCACTCAGCGGGGACTTAGTATAGGATTCCAGATTCCACCGTGCCGGTGGGTGAACGTGTACCCTTTCGTGGCGTCAAGCCAGCTGAAATCTTGAACTCTAGAGCTCAACTATTTCCATCAGTCCAGGCTAACCTTTTTATCCCAGGCGGTCACGTGTTACCCTCACGACGTGTAGTACTAATCCCAGCACCTCCGTCGGGCGACGAGCCAGTATGAATGCACTGATCGCAGAAGTGGTTGTGGCCCCGACGCATTGGTTACCATCGGATACCAGCTGATTGTAGCTCACCGTCGCACCGATTCGGGCCAGTACAGCTAGTGTCGAATTATCTGGTGGAGACAAACTCATTCCCTCAATCAACCGCACTGGCCTGGTACCATGTGCCCATGGCTACCAACTTGGCTCCTCTTCGCTGGTGGAGGCCAACAAAACGGCAGAGCCTCCAACTACTTAAACGATCCTTGCTGTGCTTGCGGGTCGAGTAGGTTTCTGCTCCACCGCAATCAAATCTGTCACGTTGAACCCTTCTGTAGGCTTGCGCACCTCAGGGTCCCTCTTCCGCAAATTGAGGTGTTCTGTTTGGGACTCTCGATGGGAGCTGACTTCGTTGGGATGTGGTGGAGATAAGCTCCACAGCTGTTGAGGTTATTTCAGCCGGGTGGTCCGTTTTCAGCGTGGCAAATACGAACCTGGTTGACAACCGGCTATTACCGATCCAACCTGTCAGCGAGCAACACACAAGCCGAAGGAACAACTTTGAGCTAATCTGACCACTCGTTCGTCCAACGTGAGCGTGCTAATTGAATTCTCGGTCTAGTTCCCTAGCTCAACACTGTCGCGTTGGGACTCAGAAGCTTCTCACCCGATGCTCTGCGATTCGAGTGTTCACCTTAGCAGGGCAGATACTTATACTCAGTCGCTGTTGATGGCCTCGCTAACCTCACTCTAAGTTCATCTTATTTCGGGGTGCGGTTTTACGTAATTGTGCCACTCAAATCGCTTACGATCGACCAGGTCCCACAGCTGGTGGATGGAGCTCTCTGAGAATCAAGTATGCCAATGGCGGCCCATCAGCTCAATGGTGTGCACTCTCTTAAATCTATGTATTGACCATAAGGCTCACAGCCAGTTTTATGGATCAATGATGATGATGATCGTAGGGCACTGAGTGAGAGTGCGCGATCCGATCACACGGCGATGTGAGTTCCCAACCCCCGGAGCTGGACCGTAGACACGGTTAAACCCCGCGCTTATGCTTCGTCCCTGTGCCAGATGGGATGCGCAATACGTATACGGCAGGTCTGTCAAACTTATATCAATCGGGAGCAGGTTTTTTTTTTGGTACTCGAGGGTACTGCTCCTCCTTTCCACTCCGTGGATGCTGTCCCTCAAGCCGTGCGTCCCCGTTCAAACCCAAGTAGCGCCCTCGAACCACGTGCCGGTCCCGAGGCTCGAAAGGCCGCCTACTGCAGCTTCTGCTCATTCTTACATTTCCTCTTTCCGGTGAGTAAACCCGCATACCAGATGGCATCCGCTTAGATAGCTGTCTTAGCTCCTTACTTTTGGATATGCAAATATATAGTTCTTCAGTCATGGTGGTAAAACAACCTGAGCTAGAGGCTCTGCGAACTCGTCCAGTATTTGGTGACCAGGCGAAAATTGAAGGAAAGATTACTCTTCATCCCACCTGTTCTCACAGTGGTCGCTTGACGATTTCTGTATGCGTTCTCTTACCTTCGCTCCTTCTCTGAGCTGATGGGGTTTAGCTGGAAGGGGCCTTTGAATATTCGTCTGTCAATGACAACACGAGCGACGAGCATCATCGTAACCTGGCAGTCAAGAACCAGCGACATGTGTTCTTTTCTTCATCGGCTGCCACACCTCTCTCACCTATTCCCGACTCTCGATCAACCATCCGTGAGGCACTAAGCGTTCGCAAGCGACCTAGTGTATCAAGCTTGAACAGCCCTACGTCTCGTTCCTGTGAATTCTGTTTTGAGCTTCCTCATGGGTCTCGATTCGGCGGGGAGATGCCACCGACGTTCTCATCCGCGACTTCTACTGGAAATTCGGGAAGGGCGTCAGGTATGGAGGAATTCGAAGTGGCATACCGTATCACGGCCGTCTGGGAAGCATCTGACGGGTCTGGCCGCCAGTCCATGTAAGGTCTACCCCAGAACCGAAGATAGAATCTCATTGTGCACTTCCAGATTAGAAGCTCCCGTATTGTTCCAACCAGACACTGACTTCCGATCCGTTGATGGTTCCGTTATGGAGCCGCAGTCCTGGCTGGAGATGCCATTGATGTCGGAACGTACGATTCCGTTTAGCTGTGCGGTCAGTGACCTTGTGGCCTGATCTTGGAGAGGGGCGAGACTGATGGTTTCCATCATAGGTGACGCTTCCCCGGCCTCGATCATTTTCTCGCTGTAGCTCCGTCTCATATTTTGTTGTGTTCGCAACGAACACTAGATCACCAAGTTTAGTCAAGGAGATCGCCGCCGATGCAACGATAGTTGTGTCACTCATCCGCAAAATCATTATCTCTCCCCAGCGGGCCCCACAGTTACTGGCGCTTCCCGATACGCCGCCTGCCAGCGATGAGTCGGACTGCCAAACATCTCCATTTGCACCACGGTCTACCCTGCTTAGACGAACGATCAAGACACATATTCCGTCCCACACTAGGGATGAGTCCTTTTCCGAAGGCAGGACGCTACCCGGGCTCTCACAAGGAGGGTTCTCTGTATCGCGAACCCTACAGACACAAGTCTCTATTGGGTTCCCGAAGCGTCCTCGAACGAATGACGTGGCGCAGAATCTTCCCGATGGAATCTACAAAGGGAAAATGACGCTGTCGAAAGACATGATTTCCAGTGTGGATTGGCCCGGAATTAGTGTCAAGGTGAGAATTGTTGCTATGCACGGTGATTAAGCGGCATCTCATCCCTACGTCTTTCGCAGTATTACCTTGATGTTTCAGTCCTGGTCGGGCAGGACAGTGTGAGGGCGCGCGTTCCTATTCGGGTGCATTAGAGTCTTTCTTTTTCTTGGCGAACTTTGACCGCCATATGCTGGTTCAAAAGCTGCCTGAGGGCTGGGCCACTGGCAACTATTAATTCGTATTATCCCGTACTTTGGGTTCCTGTGCATGGATTATCAGACGATGTAAAGCATGTATCATGATGTGTATATGAGTCTTGCAACTTTCCAGTGTATACGGAGAGCCTGGTTGATTGCTACATATAGCATCCGACCCTTTGATACAACACCACTTGACCTCTCCGGTGTATCATCGATATCAAAGTCTGAGCAGGTTACCATCCACGTACTTAAGTCGACTAGCTGGGAGAATACGGCACGACAATGGACCCCGCCGTCGAACACCCGACCACTACTTGGGAGGCAATGTCGGAAGGAAACGTGTTCTACCGACGTTTACAGCTCTACTCGATACCAGGCAAACTCCCCGACCTAGGCGACTTTGTCATCGCTGGTTGTCGAAATGGCGGACCCATTGGTATGTTGCCAGTCACTATTACGCCGAACGTGCGGCGACCCCGCGCGTACTGATTCCCGCCTGCTTCCTCATGGACAGCGCTCATGCGTGATACGTCCAAGATCATCGCTATTGGGCGCGCTGGTCCTACTCTCTCTCGGTCGCAGATTCAAGTGTTTTCTTCCGCGGGCGAGGGATTGCTGTTACTCAACGTGCGTGTCTCATTGCGACTACCACTCTGGGATGGTGAACACTGACGCGGTGCGAGCGGATAGTGGGATCAGGGGAGAATTATTCGGTTCGGATGGACCACCGACGAACGGCTGGTCGTACTTAACGAAGAGGGCGTTTATCGAGTATACGACCTCCAGGGCGACTATCAGCAACATTCTCTCGGGTCAGAGGCCGCAGAAATGGGGATCATGGATGCTCGGATCCACGAGAATGGATTGGTAGCGCTAACAGGATCGTTGGCGCTCCTGGAGGTCAAGGACTGGGAAGGCGGCAAGCCGCTCACGTTGGCGAATCCTGGTGTGTGGGGTTGGCGCATACGCGTTTTGGCTTGAGAGTGACTGAGCAACGAAACGCAGGGCTGTCCGAGCCACCACATGCATGGGCTATCATCCCGCCTGACCAGAACATCTCTCGACATGTCGAGGTGTTGCTGTCGGTGGAGACGACGATTCTGGCTGTCGATAACCTAGAGAGTCTAGACCAGCGTGTCGCGCGCGGGCCATTCTTAAGGGTGTCTCCGTCTCCGAACGGCAAGTTGTTGGCTCTTTTGGGCTATAACGGTCTTTTATGGGTCGTCTCGACCGACTTTCAACGCAGCCTCGCGGAATTCGACACCCAAACAGCCGGTGCAGAAGGTCCAGTCAACCAAATCGAATGGTGCGGGAACGACGCCATACTCGTCACGTGGAGCGGTCTTGTACTCCTGGTCGGCCCGTCTGGCGACTTCCTACGGTAAGTCAATATGCATATCCAACTTGCTACGAAATCTACAGCGTAACAGGTATTTCTATGCTGGTGCGACATTTGCAGTCACAGAACTCGATGGTGTGCGAGTGATGGGCCAAGAAGTAACTGATTTCATACAAAAAGTGCCCGGTGCGAACGATGGCCAATCGATACATCTTGGGCTAATTCCGCCATAGCATCGTCAATGTCGGTTTTTCGACCTGGTTCGACGTCTCCGTCGGCAATTCTGTTCGACGCTTGGGAGAGCTTCACTCAGCGTTCGTCCAAGGCAGACGAGAGTATTCGGACTATTCGACCCGAACTTGCTGTGGCCGTCAACGAATGCATCGATGCTGCCGGCCATGAATGGGAGCCATACTGGCAACGGCGACTTCTCAGCGTCAGTTCGTCACGATTTACAGTTGCCTTGCTTTGACGAGCGGTGGATCTTCAGGCAGCAAAGTTTGGTTGGGGATTCTTGGATCTCTACAACCCTGGTGATTTCGTGGCTATGGGACAGGCGCTGAAGGTGTTGAACTCGGTTAGGTTTTATGAAATTGGGATACCATTGACCTATTTTCAGTAAGCGAAGCACGTTTCGTTGCTTTCGTCGTGTTGCTAACGGGTTGTTACACATCAGATATCAACACTTATCCCCGATGCATCTCATCACCCGGCTGACATCGAGGAACTTGCACCTTCTTGCGCTTCGGATCTCGTCCTACCTCTCACTCAAGGCGGACGTCGTGCTGAAACATTGGGCTGGCGCAAAGATTGCGCGCTCTAAGACATCCGCCACTGACGCCGAAGACGAGGAATTGTGTAAGGTGATCGTCGACAAGTTTGAGAAGCTTGGAAAAGGCGCCGTGAGTTATGCAGACATTGCGCATCGCGCGTGGGAGGTCGGCAGGGCAGGTCTGGCGACCAAGGTGAGTGTGCTTTCGTGTTCCATTTGGCCGTTATCATCCGTGTCAGAGTCAACTCGCACACAGCTCCTCGACCACGAGACGCGTGCTTCGGATCAGGTACCGCTTCTGTTAACGATGAAAGAAGACAAGTTGGCCTTGCTGAAGGCAGTGGATAGCGGTGATACCGAGTTGGGTGCGTTATGTCTGTATTATCATTGGGGGTTGACTGGCTAAGAGCCTCAGTGTACCATGTGCTCCTGCACCTGCACAAGCGACTTCCACTTGGCTCTTTCTTCCGTCTGATCGAGGACGGGGGCGAACGCCTCGCACCTGCAAGCAGACTACTCCAGGTGTATGCGCGGGAACAAAACAGGGAAATGCTGCGTGATTTCTACTATAGCGACGATAGAAGAGTGGAGAGTGCGGTGCTTGC
>JBBPKC010000022.1:14840-28244 GCA_038089055.1 Tylopilus aff. balloui | reverse complement strand
ACACACAGAACGCGCGTCCGCCGACCGAGCAGGAGCTTATCGCGGGCACGATGCGCGGCGTGCAGCAATTGTACGAGGAGTTCAAACGGATGCAGGAGAGCAGTGCGGTCGTCGCGAATCTGTTGGTGGCTCCTGAGAACGTGGGGCGATCCAAGGTGTGATAGCGTCGAGGACGAGTGCTGATCCGCTACCGCAAAGTATGAAAGGCCGCGGCCCATCGGGCGGGCACTAAAGTTGGCCAGCCTTTAGATGTGATTTGGTCGGTGGTAGGGCAAAAGCGGGCGAGTTTTATACCATGAACGATGCCCGCAGACAGAATGGGACTCGGTCGACGACCGCGGTTTTCAAGTGTACCCAGACCAAATGCAATGCATTCTCATTCATGTACCAAAGTATCATTTTCGACTTGTACCACACGTTCTATGTACTGGGTTTTTAGACTGGTCAAGTTGTGTAGGTCAAGTTAACATAGATCTTGCTGGAGACACACAACACCTGTGGGGTGAGGATTAGCGAGAGATCATCGCAAGGACATGCATATGATTGACTTCGCCAGGGTAGAGGTTCGAGCAGATCTGGTTCACATTGGGATTGTTGGTGATGAGGGTGCGCAGCGAAGTGTTGTATGTGTCCGCAATTTCGACACACGTGTTCCCTGACTGCACGACATAGGTGGTATTGCAATCTTGACCGGCGATACCCAGACAAATGACCTAAACGGGATGGGGATGCGTGGTCAAGCCTTGAAATACGTGACGTGGTGATGAGGACTCGTCTTACTTGGCCAACTTGGAGGTTGTCGCAGTTCGCATCGATAACCCCAGTGTTCACAGCTGCCAGTTGGTAGCTAAATGCGTCGTCAAAAACAGCAGTCACTAGACGACGTTGGGGGTGTCGACGACTTACGTGGAGACGTTGTGTGCGACAGAGATGCCGTTGCAAGTGTCACCAAACGCAACGGTCGCGGTACGATCGCAGTTGGCAGGGAGAGCAGCTTGGGCTACTCGAGATTGAAGGTCAAGTGTACAGGCGCAATGTCGCGCAATGACGCACCATGGAAAACGGTCGCGGCGACAAGTGCAAGGGTAGCGACGAGACCAAACATGCTGGGCGACAGAGGCGAGTGTTGAGATCCGCAGGCGAATAGTTCCCCCTCTCCAAAACGCGTCAACTTTATACATTTTCGCGCCCGGTAGAGATTCCAGAGTCTCCCACGTTGTTCACGGCGACAAACAGGACGAAGGCTAACCCGATTTATTCCAGTTCGCCGTTGTGGGGATATTACGGCCGCAGTGTTCACGGGAGGATCCAGAACCGGGACAGCAGCACAGGATACAAGCGATGATCCGCTGCCACCGCCGAGATATTGATGGTGTCCTTTCATCCAAAAGATGGGACCAAGTGGCAAGTGTCCCAATGGGACATGTTCCCGGTGTATTTTGGAGAGGCAGAACAAAGACCTGTCAATAAGTATAAGTAAGAGAACGAGTGGTCTCACGTTCAGAACCTACATATTATCGAGTGCTGCGGGATTGGATGGGCATCTTGAGGCGCACGCATACTATTACCCCTTGACGGATATAGAGCACTCGTGGAGGGTAGGAAGTGAGCGGAGGCCAACCCAATCCACGGAGGGTTGACCACCGGGATTAGATTCATCTTCGAGTAGGGTTTCGAGTGCTATTTATGGATCAAGGCATCACCTTCGAACGAGAGGACGTCGGAAACACTCCAGTTGCAGCCTCACGTATGTTTGGTCGTCCGAGAGCACCAAACGGGTTCGTCGATATTTCGGAGGGTCACCAGCTGACCACATGTGGTGCTATAACACACATGGGTTTCATCTACATCATCTAAAACATGGTGACCGCACGCGCGTTTGAAGTGGTGAGGCTCGGCATTCAGTATTCAATATTCGACTACCCCTTCGATTCTGAAACGTGCAAAGTTAGCAGCACCGTTTCATTCCCGTTATCTGCTCAAACATTTATAGCGCAAGGCCAGCACGATCGTCGACCTACCTAGTCCAGGTCACCGTTACATTGACCAAGCATAGCTGAAACTTTGGCCGACCTGCAGGCGCCAGTGCTAAGGCCACGATCACGTGATGTTGTCACGCCGCGTCTGTCACAAAGGCTACCTGAACGCGGCTAAGGAGCGAACCCATCAACATGGGCCAGTCATGAAGTATCCCAAAGTCGCTGGTAGGCTAAGCTTATTATATTGATGGTACTGTGCTCTGATGACGAGCACAAGGCTACGACCTCGTTCAAGAAATTGGTGGCGGTGGCTTTTCGACGTAACATCTATTTCGTCGTCTCCTCTTTTACTTGTAATGATCATATACACTGCAGGGTCTTCCGAGCTGTAGACGTCAAAAACCATCAAGTGGCCGCATGCAAATTGATATACATCACAAACGAAACGACGGAAAAGGATCGCAAAGTTGTAGATAAGGAAATGAAGATCCATGCTGCGTTGAAGCACCGCAACGTACTTGAATTCATCAGCGCCGTCATCGTGGAACTCAAGTACAAGCATCTGTACATACCAGGCATATATATTCTCCTTGAGTTCGCTGCAGGAGGAGACTTGTTTGACAAGATTGGTGAGTCTGATGTCGGGCAAATGGTGGCATCATGACCGCCAAGTCTGCGACAGCCCCGGACATAGGTACGGGCGAAGACGTGGCGCACTTGTACTTCAGGCAACTGGTAGACGGAATGGCACGTCCCCTCTTTCCCGAGTCCGATCGTGACACTCATCTAACGTCGCATAGGAATTTATTCATGCCCAAGGCGTGTGTCACAGAGATCTCAAACCCGAAAACCTACTCCTTGATGCCGCCGGGACGCTCAAGATATCCGACTTTGGTCTGTCCGCCGTCTACAAACACAAGGAGACTGGAAAGACGCGGCCTTTGAGCGAGCGCTGTGGCAGCTTACCCTATATTGCACCTGAGGTATGTGACTACGTTTCGTTCCATGACGGTTATGCTGATTGGATTAAAACGGCAGCTAAATTATGGTGCGCCATATCAAGCGGAGCCCATCGATATATGGGGCATGGGTGTCATCCTCTTTGCACTTCTCGCTGGAAGTATGTCCCCCACACGTCGATTGTTGGGATCCCTCTGATCATTTGTTCAGATACCCCGTGGGACGAGCCAACCCATCGTAGCCCAGAATTCCGCAGATACCTCTCTGGAGAGATATTCAACGAAACACCGTGGACCAAATTTGGCACAAACACACTCTGTACGTTAACTCTTCCCTTTTTATGGCGAGCACCAAACTTTTTACAGCTCTGATTTGCAGCATGCTCACCCTGGAGCCCGAAAAACGCATAACTATATCCGAAATCCACGCACATCCGTGGTTCGCGAAGTGAGTAGGTACAACTACGAGGAACCATCATTCACTCCCCATTAGACCAAGTCAACTTGCTTCACGAGGCGTGCAAGCATTGGCGGAACAACTCACGCAATCCTTGCGTGACAGTGGCGATCTCGCGTTCGCCGATCCAGAGCCTTCGAGCGCAGGGTAGGCGTTTTCGCCACTCCAATGGATGCTGGCCGACCTGACCCGCCTCGCCAAGCTCACGTAAAGACGCCGACGGCGACGAAATCATGTCAACTGCCCAGTCTCAATTCACGCAATCCTTGCTTCTTTTCGTGAGTCCCCCTAGATCTCCACTGATACCCTGTCCTTCTCTTTTCGTTCTTATGACGGCCTTCGCGCCTGATGCCAGTCCCAAACGCAAAGTGGTCGACGGTACTGCCCGCAGCTCACCCGCTTCTACACTGCAATCGGACCGGGCATCCTCGTTGACCTCGTCAGAGAAAGCCTCGACGCACTTGGTGTCAAACACAAGGATGCCCCTGTCATTGCGGGGTCGAGGGCAGTGTACCGGCTGCGGGTGGGCGGGTACGACAGGCGAAAGATCATGTTCAAGGGGTGGATCGACCTCGAGGTGTTTAGTCGCACGCAGGTCTCGGGCGCGTTTTGCTTAATGCAACGAGATGCGGTGCGTCGTCGTTGCTCGACTTTGGGGAGCGCATTTTTCGGGCTGATGCTACGCTCTTCTTTTCCTCTCTCTCGACAGGGCAATCCGATTGCATGGAGACAGTTCTGGAAGGCACTAATTCTTTCGCCTGCGGTGTATCCCCATGTTTTGCAAAAGTACGATGATTCAAACGACGTATGACGTAGGAACATGTAACTGGATTTGTTCTTGATTACGCCACCCCCAAACACGGATTGAGTGGGCAATTACAGAGTGACTACATCTGTTACAGGCACCAGATCAACCATCGAGCGGAGACTAGACAAGACATGGGAGGGCCAGTTAAATGGTCATGGATTACAGCGAAGGACACCGAGATTACAAAGTACAGCGAATGCAAATGATAAAAAAGATATCTGATCAGTAAGAAACAGAAACAGGACGGGCTATCTACACCTCTTGGCTGGCACCTTCCTTCTTCCCTTTACTGTCATAGGCAATTAGTTTAGGTAATTACGTGTAGTGAACGAACAGACCTTGTCTTGCTGGGCAAGAGCTCGGGGTTGATGAAAGGGACGACACCACCCTGAGAAATAACTACATCCCCAAGCAGCTTGTTCAATCTACTGTTATTAAGTAAGTATTCTTAAAGTGAGATCCTGAAACTCACTCCTCGTCATTTCTGATGGCCAGCTGGAGGTGGCGAGGAACGATGCGTTGTTTCTGATGAATTCTGAGCGCTACGATAGGCATCAATGTACCCCACACACACCTTGTTATCACGAGCGGCATTTCCAGCAAGTTCAAGAATCTCAGCAGCAAGATACTCCAAGACAGCCGCGAGGTACACTGATCACGTTTACGAGTCACTGGTGCATGACTGATAAGATGGATTGGGCTCATACCTGGTGCGCCGGCACCCACGCGTTGGGCATAGTTGCCTTTTTTCAATAGACGATGTACACGACCAACTGGGAATTGGAGACCGGCCTTGGCAGAACGTGATTGTGCCTTGCCCTCAGCACCGGCCTTGCCACCAGACTTTCCAGCTTTTCCTGTGGATCCTGTGTGATTAGGAGTTTGGCCGGAGACTACATCGCAGGATGCGCACCCTTTCCAGACTAAAGGGTGTCTATGTGAGACGCTCTCTCACTGTAAAACAGAAAGCCATTGACATACCATGTTTGTATTGTACAGATATACAAGCTGGGGTGAAAGTGAGCGGGCAGTGGTAGTGGTAAGAGGTCAAGAATGGTGAGTCAACAAAGTGTGCGCGACCCGCGTCATATATTATACCAGTCACGTGACAATTACCGATTTTGCTGACCCCTGTACCGTGGACATAAATTGCCTTTTTGGTGCAAACCAGCGATCAATGGTTGCAGATGTGGGTCTCATGATCCCGAAATGTCCGCACAGCGTCCAGCCTTGGGGCTACTCCGATACCCATTCGTTCGCTGGAACTCCTCCTCCTCCTCCTCGTCGCCGAGCAGTATCAGCAATAAAAATGATACACCTCTTCTGTTGTTGCAGCGGCCGCTTGGTGTCAAAGACCGGCCGGTAGCACACAACAAGACGTGGGACGACACAAAGAAAGAGCTAATGGACCGGGAAACGCGTCTCCAACAGCGACAACACCTGTGAGCCTCCTTCATCGCGGTCCTCGCTCGCATTCACCCTCCCAGGATAAACGAGGTCGGTAAAGGGTACTTTACGGATCTGAATGCCACCCGCAGACACGGCGGCAAAACATGGATAGCTCCCAGCGTCATGGTGCGGGAAGACGTGAGTGCCACGATGCTTCTTTCTGTGGTTCCGTTGGCAACTCTCTCGCAGAAAGCCCTGTATTTCCCAAACATTTCCGGTTCTCGATTAGACACTCGCATGGAGGCACACACGACCGACATTTGTCGCGGTCACGTTTCTGTGATTGCCATACTGTCCACCAGGATGTCAGAGGTACGGTGTGGCTTCTTGATCTCACGACGTGGTAGCTGATTAGCATCAGGTTCACGTCACCGGGTTCATCTCGCCAACGAATGCGCGGTATTTGTCCAACCCGCTATACCAATATGTGCAGATCAATCTGCAAGAAAACCTTCTCAAGTCGTGGCTCGTGTCTCTGTTCCTGTCGTCTATCGCGAAAACGATACCTAGGGAGTTGCATCCTACGTATCTGGTGTCCAGTCAAGACGTCGAGTTTATCCGCGAACCGTTGGGCATGACGAACAAACACGTCGGGTACGTGTATTTGGTGGACGAGAACCTCAAGGTCCGGTGGGCGGGGTGTGCGGACGCAAAAGTCGAGGAGACACAAGCGCTGGAGACGTGTACGGGTGTTTTGCTAAGCCGGCTCGAGAAACAGTAGGGACGGTTGTTTGTTCGTGTTAGCTACGTGTCGCTTTAGAAAACACACCTCGTCCGCTAACTCGTACTACGAGCCATGGCTTCCCCAAACCAACAGCTGCCTCCAGGCTGGGCTGCAGAATGGTACAGTCCGCGTTGAGCACCGCTAATTGCACGGTCACTGAGGATTTGCAGGGATCCCACGAACCAGCGATATCTTTTTATCGGTCAGCTTTCTTCACCACCCTGCTGGCACTGACACTTGATCCTGACTTCAAACAGAGACTGCGACCGGAAGATCACAATGGGAGCCTCCCACTCAGGTCCCAACCGCGCCTATAGATGCACACGGACCTTCGGTCTCCCCTCCTCCGACCCATGCCCACGCAAAGCGTCGTCAGTACGCTCCCGGTCAGACACAGGCGTATTACGGCACTAGCGACACGATCCCCGACCCCTCTTACGGCGCTGTCGGAGTACAGCAGCAGCCTGCGCCAAATACTCAACTCTTCACCCCTGGACTGGCAGCCGAGCAGGGCTTTGCTGGGCAGCAGCAGTCTTCATACCATGCGCCGCCCCCGCAAGAGTCCCAGTACATCAACACTGCCGGATTCGGTCAGGAACTCGTCTATTATCCCCCGACGGCACCAGTCAACCAGTTGGCGGACCAGTTCGGCCAGATGAGCATGGGCCAGAAACCACTGCAACTCTACACGACGAACCTTTTGACTTCTCCACCAGACCCGCGGGAGCTAACTCATCCCCCTCCAGAGATTCGGTTGCCACCCAATTCGTGCATCACCACATCACCTTACGCGAATGCCGATTACAGTTACCAGCGTTGTACCCTGAATACCATCCCAACGACGTCTTCTCTCCTCAACAAGTCAAAGATACCGCTTGCCCTCGTGATCACGCCTTACCGCACAGTAAAAGAGGGCGAACAGCCCGTACCATTAGTCACGGACACTGTGATCGCGCGTTGCAGACGTTGCAGAACATACATTAACCCATACGTCCAGTTCATTGATGGCGGGAACCGGTGCGTCGCCTGTATTCTCATCCTTCACGGCTTGATCTTATTTGTCGCGTTTGTCAAGTTGGCGATGCTGTATGTGCAACATGTCGAATGAAGTGCCTCAACTCTTTGACTGGGATCAGGCTCGCAATCAGCCCGGTGATCGATGGGCTCGTGACGAGTTAAATCACTCCGTTGTAGAGTTCGTTGCCCCGACCGAGTACATGGTTCGGCCACCCCAGCCGGCAGTGTATGTCTTCCTCATTGATGTCAGTCACACAGCGGTCCAGTCAGGTGAGGCTTACGCCTTCCATTAACTGATGCGGTTGATCTTTATGTTCAGGTATGGTTGCCACCGCGACGCGCACCATCCTGGAGAGCTTGGATCGTATACCCAACGAAGACGACCGCACGAAGGTGGCGTTTATCGCGTTTGACACCTCATTGTATTTCTTCTCCATGCCCGTGAGTTTCGCTGACTTTGGTCGCTGAGACGATGGGTCTCAATCGCATCCTACGCAGCCCGGCACGACCGATTCCTCTATGCTAGTTGTCTCGGACGTTGATGATGTTTTTTTGCCTAAACCGACTGATCTCCTCGTCAACTTGGCAGAAGCAAAAGCATCACTAGAGTCTCTCCTGGGAAGAATCAATGATATGTTTCAGGACAACCACACCGTCGGCAGTGCTCTCGGCCCTACCCTTCAAGCAGGTTTCAAGTTGATGGTGCTTAATATATGCTATCCTGGGACTTTCTTTTCTTAACCACAGTGTAGGCTCCGATTGGTGGAAAAATCGTCGTTTTGTCCGCTTCTCTACCTAGTGTTGGTCCTGGCGCACTCAAAAATCGAGAAGATCCCAAGATTCTGGGTACATCCAAGGTATGAAACGCAGCCTGATCAGACATCGCATGTTCTCAGCACAAAACAAGGAATCCACGTTACTCCAAGCGGCGTCCCCGTTCTACAAGACGTTCGCTATCGAATGTTCGCGTGCGCAAGTATCCGTGGACATGTTCCTCTTCAGCTCAGCATACCAAGATGTAGCTAGTCTCGGTATGCGCTGCCATTCATATCCGAACCAGTTCTCGACTCACCTATTTTGCAGCGTGTCTTCCCCACTACACGTCGGGTCAGACATTCTTTTACCCTGCATTCAACGCCTCGCGTACCGAAGACGCCATCAAGTTTGCGCACGAATTTGGCGAGGTGCTTGCGATGCCGATCATGCTTGAAGCTGTGATGCGCGTTCGTGCTTCAAAAGGTAGATTGAATTTCTGTTTTGTTACTGAACGTAATTAACCCTTTTATTTCAGGTTTGCGGATGGCCTCGTTCCATGGAAACTTTTTTGTTAGATCTACGGATCTGCTGGCGATGCCAGCTGTACCTACCGATCAATCGTATGTCATCGAGATCCAGATCGAAGATACCATTACTGCACCGTTTGTCGTTCTGCAAACTGCCGTCTTGCACACGACGTGCTATGGCGAGCGCCGCATTCGTGTCATCACGCTCGCACTCCCAACGACGAGCAGTCTTTCGGAAGTATTTGCCTCGGCGGACCAAGTGGCGATCGCCACACTGTTGGCAAACAAGGCTGTGGAGCGGTCTCTCACGCATAAGCTGGAAGACAGCAGAGATGCTGTCCTTCAGCGCATGGTGGACATACTTTCGTCGTACAAGAGTAGCATGACGGCCGCTGGTGCAGGTGCCAGCGCACAACTGGCTGTTTCCGAGAACCTGAAGATGCTCCCGGTTTTGGTTCTCGGCTTGCTGAAGAACGTGAGTTTCGTACGATTGGAAATGTGGTACTGATATCCGACTTTGCTGCTTTACTAGGTCGGTATCCGTCAAAGCGCCCAGATTCCTCCCGATCTGAGAGCATATGCTCAGGCGCTGCTTACGACTTTGCCGTCTCAAACACTCGTTCCCTACATCCACCCCACTTTCTATTCACTACATAACATGCCTCCTGAGGTACACCCGTTTGTATCACTGTATGGTTTACACTGACTGGTGTTTCAGGTGGGCACTGTTGGGGAGAACGGCATCATCATGCCAACACCATTGCCTTTGACTTCGGAGCGCCTTGAACGGCATGGCCTCTTCCTCATAGAAGATGGCCAGACGATTTTCTTGTGGGTCGGTCGAGATGCAGTACCACAGCTCGTCTTGGACGTATTCGATCTCCCCACCTACGAGGTCTTGCGTGGTGGCAAGGTGGGCGTCGTCGTCCCATGTATACTTGCCGATCTGCTCAATCTCTCACTTTTCCGCAGATGACGCTTCCGGTCCTCGACAATCCATTCTCACAACGCGTCAACGCCATCATCCAAAAAACGCGGGAACTGCGTAGGGGGGTGTACTATCCCCATCTGTATGTTGTCAAGGAGGACGGTGAGCCGCCGTTGCGGTTGTGGGCACTGAGCTGTCTCATTCAAGACCGTGCGGACGTGTTGCCGAGTTATCAGCAGTTTATCAATCAACTCAAGGACAAGGTCAATGGGGCCAACAATTATTGAAGAAGGGTGGAATGCATGGTCCGATGTTGTCCTCTTTTTCTATCTTTTTTTTTTTTTTCCTTTGGCTTCCAAGTACGCCGCGATAGAGGAATAATGTCGACTAATCATGATGCCTCACGGGTGATTGGTATTGAGGATCTCGTTCCGCAACGGCTTTTCCCGGTTTGCTGGTATAACAGCCTCGAGGCCATCGAATATCAAGACCGCCTGATGTTATGCAGGAGCATTCGACTCGTTTGCTTGTCCTCGAGCCATGAAGGCTGACTGCATTGTTGCTTACCGCGGACGCGAGAAGAAGCCAACATCCTCAGTTCGATGCCACGATCGTATGCCAATATGAACATATTGGTGAGGGCTCAACCGGTCTGGGTCATCTCTCACTTCGTATCCATCGAATGCGTCTGTTAGTCCCTCGGCCCGTCGCCATTTTTTTTTTCTTTGGGGAGGTTGCTTGCTGCACTTGGAATGTGCGGAGTTTACGAGGCGTCTTTCGTCAGAGATTTGGATTCAAAAAGGTACTTGCGAGGTGGATAAGGTACCTTCCAGATGGACATGGAAAGTGTGAACGACTAAACGCCATCGATGTAGGGAAAGGGAAAGGGGAAAAGAGTCGGGAGGGATATTCTTGTTGGCGATCCGGCCTGTAGAAGGTTGATTCCCACCGCCACTTCCCTACATTCAGTAGGCTTCCTTTTATGGACACCACGCGACGTCGTGCTCCCCTTCACCTTTCCTCCAGTTTCGACTGGAGGTAAGCCACATACGCTCGTTACACCTCCACTGCACTGATACATAGTACTCCCTCAGTTGCGCACCTGCTCACACTTCTAGCGTACGGAAAAGTAGCAAGCAGCCTCGATCGAAAATGCGTGCCTCACTCGGAGAGGAACGACATGCGGAGAAGGGGGTCACTTGAAAAGAATGGCACGATCCGGCCTTACTGTGACGACTCCTGGGACCCATTTGACTTGTCTCGATTTCAGAGGACCTGTCAGGATCCCACCGACCAAGGCACTCACTAACGGTCCAGGAACATAATAAATTCTTCATGCACGAGGCGATGATAGGGTCATGAGTTTTCTTTGTCAGGCATGAACCAACCATCAGCACAGCACACCCGCTTGGGTCCAGCTGTTTCGATTCTTGCAACTCGCAGACATGATGCGCTCCTCTTTCTTCGGCATCTTCTCTGAACCTGTTGCGCTCTCCATTGTTTGCGCTTTACAAGCTGAGCACTTGGAGTGCAGTGACCGGTCTTCCAACGAAAATGATGGGGCAGGCTGCTTCTACGTAAGTCTGATCTTGAGGTTCACAGCCGACTTTTACCTACTAGTACGACAGCCTCCTGATGAAAATCTTTACGGTCCTCACCACTGATCCAGGAGAGGTGCCGCTCTGCTGTTTGTTTGTTATGATATCATCGAGAAGTGGTATTCTAATCGGTAGGACGGAGGTTAGAGTAAAGGATTACCCAAGTTTATGAGCTTCGTGCCATGACCGCGCACTGGGAATGGTTCTGCTAGACAATAGCATCAATCTCGAGTTCGCGATGGTGTTTGTCGGTTTGTGGAGCTGGAAACGTATTTTTTTTGAACTGCTTGTCAAGGATCGGGAATAGGACGTTCGTTTTGACTCGCTTGAATACAACCCCATGGCACGACAGCCGGGATTCGGATGCACACAAGTAGACCTTTCGCCCCGAGTCTCGGGTGTCACGCGCCCGACTAGAGTGATGTGGTAGGCCAAACCGAAGATACTATGGGCCAGGTGAGTTCCAGCCCCAGTGTTACCTCTGCAGAGGGGCATGATCGCGTCCAAGTCCACTGAACTCGCTGTAACCTTTGCGGAATACGATGGTTCCAGACAACTATTTGACGGCTGCTTCTAAAGTTCTGATACGTCTACAGCCAACACCCGCGCGCTTGGTCCATCTGGGTCGAGCGTGTTGCGTCAGTTCGAGGTCCATTCGAGTTGGTGGCGATCGGTGGCGGTCCAACAGCTAATAATGCGGTGAAGTAATCCGACCTCTGTTTTTACGTCTTTGCGATGACTCGTGACTCGGATCTTTCCCACTCCCGTTATCATGGCCTCTGCATATAAATACCATCGTCTCAACTTTACGCGAGAGTGATGCAAACCAGCACAGAAGACGCGAATCTACGATACTGGCACCCAACCACCCGATGCAACGACGAACAGCTCGGTGGAGACGTCGAGCTGAGCGATCTTGCACACGAGGCGGTGGACGAAGCGGGCGATACCCTCGCGATTAAGCAAGCCCTCAACTTCACGGACACTGCAGGCGGCACCGTGGTTCAAACCAAAACTCAGCGCCTCCACGTGCGCGTCCAGTTCGTGACCCTGTGTTGGACGCTATACCTCGCGGGCTGGAACGACGGCACGACGGGCCCGTTGTTGCCACGCATTCAAAGAGTCTATAACGTGGGTCATTCCTTTCCTTGAGTTAGCGCGTGGACACGGCGCTGGCCGTGGCAGGCGTTGGGTTGTGGGATACTGACGTGGAGGACGCGGGGACAGGTCAATTTTGCGGTGGTGTCGTTGATTTTCGTGTTTGCTTGCTGCGTGGGTGGCCCCTCTCAGCTTTCCGTCGGCGTGTCGGCGGTGAGACTTCAGAGGTTGACGGCATGAAAGGGATTCTTGACAGGCGCGTTCTCCAACTTGTTGCTGAACGATCGGTATGGGTTTGGCAAGGTCGCTTCGTACCATTCATCGCTCAGCCATTGATTTGGGTTCTGACACGCAGAATAGGTCATTGTGCTCGGTTGGCCCTCTGTCTGGCGTTCTTAAAGACTCATTTACCATTGCACTGCTGTCCAGGGTCTGTACTTCAAGTAATCGGGTATTCTATCGAGTCTGCCGCCTTGCCTTTTCCAGCGTTTGTGCTGGGGTATGCCATTAATGGCGTCGGCATGGCATTACAGGTCCGTTGCCTGTGTCGCGCGACCTCTTTTTTTACCTACTAGACTCTGTTCCAGGATGCACAAGCAAATGGCTTCGTAGCGAGCCTCAGGGACAATCCGGAAGCTAAAATGGGAATCTTGCACGCGGTATGCACTCTTCCTCCGTCCATCGAACATGGCTGAATCGGTGCAGGCTTATGGTATGGGTGTCGTGCGTTGTGCCTGAGTACCTCACTCATGTGCTTAACGTTCAAGGCGCTGGCGCACTGTCGTCTCCGCTCGTTGCCACGCAGTTCGCTCAACTTCCCAATTGGTCTTTCTATTATCTCGTGTCGTTGGGTATCGCATTGATAAACGCCGTCCTTCTGATCGCGGTCTTTCGCTTGAAGAGCCAAGACGGTCTGTTTTCTTCACTGCTTCCTCGTGTTTAACACTCACACTCTTTACAGAGTGCTTGGCTCAGATCGGGCAACCCGCAAGCGAGCGGAGTGAGAGTGAAAACAGTCATATTAAGCAGATGTTCGCTTTGAAGCAGGTACACCTCCTTGCGGTGTTCACCCTTGTTTACGTCGGCGTTGAAGTTACCCTAGGA
>JBBPKC010000022.1:2609-14743 GCA_038089055.1 Tylopilus aff. balloui | reverse complement strand
CGGGGTCAGCGCTATTGCCTTTTATGACGGGTGCGATCGCGTCCAAGACGGGTATCAGCTCCTTGCAACCACTGTGAGTGTGGTGTCTCTTGGCCTGGCCTGGCCGCGCTTACGCAAAGTGCGCAGGTTAGTGGCGATGATGGCGTTTATGACAATCCTCTGGGCGCTCGTTCCTAGCAAGGGGCCTCGGTGCACAGATTGATGACGACAATATTCCAAGCTTGCTGACTTGGCAATGGTTCAGAACCCGGACGGGTACTAATACACAGTCATGAAAAGGTTCACGCACCATCTAGGTCCAGATATGAAAGACATAGTCACGTTGTAATCCAAGCCCGAACTATTGGCGCAGGTTGAAAGCATACAAAGTACCAGGTAGTACATACCAGTGGGACACCACGAGAGAGACATGTGATCATTCTTCCTCACTCGCATTACCGTGGGGTTGTGGCTACTTCGTCTACAAGCTAAATCCCTGCATCATGCGCATAAGCGAGAGTGGAGGAGGATACAATGATTCCCAGAGACACTCCAGTAACTTCGTGACAATCACTATGGTGTGCGCAAACCCACGGCTTCCACAGATGGACATGCCGTCGCCGAGATAGGGACACCATTGAGGAGTGCCCAAAGCGTTCTGCGAAGCTTCCACATTGTAGTCTTCTCAGATTTTGATTTTTTTAGTGTCGCCTCGGTCTACCTCCGCATTTAATCACTCATTTCGGGCGTGTCGTCCCTCCCGGATCATGTGCTCCCTCGTTCTAGTGGGTGATGCCACGACGTCGTTCCGAACGGAAAGAAAAGCGTTTCCTGCAAAGTGGGGTAGATGCATCAACATCTCAGGAATGGAACAAAAGATACATCACTTGAATGAATGGAGTACCAGCACGAATGGGCACAGAATATGTCAGTATTTACGTTCTGCTCGCTTAACTACCGTGGCACATAAAAGAGCTGAGGCCTGAGCACTCCACGACAGGATCCCAACGTCCTCAGTGGAACCATTGACTTGGGCGTACCAGCTCAGTACTACCGCCAAACACTTGATCGTCGTGCGTATCCCATCATCTTCGCTCGTCTCTGTTGCATTATACCTTGGTTGGACTGCTGCTGCTGTCATCCCTATTGCTGGCGATGCCACAGTAGCCAGTGGGTACGATCTCGATATCGTCAGTATGCCCTCCGCTGAATGCAACCATGGTGCAAAAGGTCACATTGACAAGAGCGTTCGGGAGTACATTGCACCAGATGCAATTGGTGGTGTGACCGGCCCTGGGATTGGTAGTAACATTGGTTCAACCATTAATAGCGCTGATCCGGGTGTCTCGTTTGGCGAAGGCGCTGGTCCGACCACCGAATGACTGGCGAGGACACCTGGTTACAATGAGTCTCGGATCAATGATAATTCGTCGGCATACCTACATAGCACCCCGGAACAGGGCTACCAGTATGTCCACATACATACTTTGACGATGCGTGCCAGCTGTCCAACCCGTTAGAGTCTGCTTGCAAGACGCTGTTCACTTCTCGTAAAAAATCTGGGTGTCCTGACTTTTGAGCGACAAAATCCCAATGCCGTTCGAACAGATCCTCACTAGTTTGGACGCACCAATTTCGCACTCTCAGTGAGCCCATCTTTACAGCATTATCTCCCTTGTGCTGTCGCTGCTGTTTTCCAACATCTCCTTTCGCAACAACGTTGTAGCCAAAGTCATGTATAAAGGGTTGACCTCCTAGTTCGCTCTTGCAGACGCCAGTCCCTCGACTCGTCAATGACGTTCCATCCGAGCATATATATATTATATGTAGCACACGCACGCATCAGTACAACTAGTCAGGATATCATAAAACGTTTCCGCCCATGGTACCTAGTAGGCGCAATTCTCTGTGGGTGTGGTATCGGGACCTATAGGTCAGTGGTGAGTATCTGAATGTCCATGTGAGACATGGCATGAGACGGGCGACGCGTCCCAGCGTGTCAACGTCATGCAATTCGCCGAATTGCTTGCACTATCGCATCTGCATCAATCTGGACTTCGTTGCTCCCCTCTTCACCTGGTGGTGCGACCGGAGGGAGTGCCCCGACGTCATGTTGCCTATGAGAGGGTTACGGGTCGGACAACGATACGACATTACCAAGAAGACAAACACCCACTGCGACTCCCACCACGCAACATACCGTACGCCCAATGCGCTTACCGACATTTCCACGTCCCGAACGAACACTCCCGGCGGAAATAGCTCCATGACCGCCGCACGCCCCGAAGGAGGGACGTACACACAATCTGCCATATGCGAGCCGTAGACCCCAATCACCACCTATGACGAGGCAACGACGCACGAATTAGCCCACACACGCGTACACAGAACCGATCGCTCACAGTCGACTGCGCAATCGCACGCATGCGTTCCATCCACGACGCCGACGACGACACGACGAGCACCTCATACCCGTTCCCGAGCTTCCTAAGCGCCTGGACAAGCGCGTCGTGATTCGAGCCCCTCAACCTGGGCCCATCCGCCGTATCCTGGCGCGCAAGATACGTCACGACCATCTTTGACGCCTCTTTCGGCGTCTCTTCGGGCACGTCCAGAAACCGTGCCACGCTGCGCCGAATTGGCTCCCACCACGCCTTGGACGCTTCGAGCTCGACGAGCGGGACCGCGAATGGGGGCACGCCGGCCCGTCCGCGGCGCGCGGCGCCCTGGTCTGCCACGACCAAGCGTTGGATGAGGAACGGAACGTGGAAGAGCGCATAGTCAGCCCAGTCTTTTTCATACATGAGCCCGAGGGTTGGAAAGGCCGCCTTGGGGAGGAAGGGGTGGAAACCGCTGGGGCCGCGCGGGCGCGGGAGAATCGGCTGGTCCCCGCCGGGTCGCTCGCCCAGCAATGCAGGGATGTAGGGATAAAATATGCGACGAGGCGGCGGGAGGGTCAGCGCGTCGGGTGAAAGGGAGGTGTCGAGTGCGCTGTAGGTGCGCCAGAGGGAGAAGAGGGTGTAGTTGCCTGCAAAAATGTGAAGATTAGCAGTACACGGTGCAGCGAGGGGCGAGAACAAACTTGGCAAAGCGTCTGTGACGAGCCAGGTCACACCATGAATGCTGCATGTGGGTGACGAAAATAAGCATGAGCATGAGCATGAAATGAATGCACCCGCACAGGCCACCAGACGATCCTAGTGTCTCCTTCGCCTGGGCGCTTGAAAATAGTTGCCAATCAGAGGGCCGTGGCGCTGCACGCGGGTCCTCGCTGGATGATGCAATGGAACCGAGTAGGGGAAAGGACGGGTTGTCTGTGACGACGAACACGGTGCCGTTGAGAACGAACACATTGTCCATTATCGTAAATCCTGCTCCTGGCATGAGCAAACCACGCCGAATATAAACGCTGCTGCGGCACACCTGGAACATGTTTCAGCACAGTCGTCGTCGGAGGTGCGTCGCCCCAGTGCAGGACCCCGTCGTTGACGCCCTCCGACCCAAAGACGTGTGGGTCCAACGAGACGGCGCCGATCTTATGTTTGTTGAGGGCGTTCTTTCGAGCGTTTTCGGCGACCTGTTGTTCTTCCCAAGTCCAGTTCCCGTAAATAATCTCGTCCCAATTTACACTCGCCAGGTCGGCGGTCTTCTGCAAGCTCGCTGTCCGTCCTGAGCTGCTCGTCAAGGACGTTTCGAGATTATAGAAGAAGACAAAGGTGGTGAGGGAGAAGAGGATGAGAGATATCTCTCGACGGGTGGGTGGTGCAAACCACATGAGTGTAGAACAAACAGTTACATAAGTGTCTAGTGAAACAGGTCGCTGCCTTCTCCCCCGTTGGACAACGACGCGATCGTGGTCATCCGCTTCTTGCCCTTTGTATCCTCTGCCCAGTTCTCATAAAAGTTGGTCTCGTCCTTGTGCGAAAGGTAGTCTTCGCCGTCGGGCCTCACGACCAGCCGACCAGGTCCATCCCAGAAATGGAACGCCTGACTATGCACCCCGTACGACGTCGGCACCACCTCGAGCAGATCCCCCCTCGCAATCTCAATCGCTGGAATCTCCGACGCAGGCAGACCGATGAGATATGCCAACAAGCACCGGATCACCGACGCATGTCCAATGATGAGCAAATCTTCCTTTTCCCGCTCCAACTCGATCAGCACCGGTTCCAGACGCACTTAAACCCGACTTGTGACGACGCGTCGCAGATAAGTCTGAGATGGGGGCGTACCAGATAGATCGTGATAGCTTTCGGCACGAGGTGCGCGGAACACGTAGGGATCTCTTACGAACCGTGTCCACTCTTCGGGATAAAACTTTTTCGCTTGGTCTGGCGTCAGACCATCCCAAACACCCGGATTGATCTCCGACATTTGTGGCTTCTCGATCACCTTGACCTTGAAGTTTGATGCACCTTCCTTGGCTGTGGCCGGCCCGTCGGTCGTGGGAGGAGCAGAGTCCAAGGACAGGGAAGAAAGTGAGGATCGTACAGTTTGAAACGGCCAGGCAGTGTGATGAGCGCGACGGCGCGTTGATGTCCAAATCTTGCGGTATTTTAGTGCTAGACCAACGACAGAAACTTGGACGCACCACTAGCCGACGCTCGTTTGGATTGTATCCACGCTGCTCCAACGCCTTTGCCCTTCTCTCTGTAACAAACTCTTTAAGTCTCTCTGCGTATTCCCATCCGGCAGGAGAGAGGTCAGAGTCAGCCTTGTAAGAGTGCTCGATGAGGGATTGGCCGGACTTCAGGCTGGCGTTACTTTCACAGGACGGGTAGAAGCAACGGTGGTACTTACGCGCGCAAAATAAATCACACGGAATCGGTTGTGGATGTTCATGAGGAAGAAAACGATACGTGACTTTACCCAGCATAAGTTTTCCACAGCTTGCATCCAAAATCACTGACCTGTAAGTAGCCTCGGATTTTCTAAAGGACGCAGTGTTAGACAAATCGCGATGAAGACCGCGCATATATACGCACGTTCACCATTATCTTTTCCCCGACCTAGCAGTGGTCAGTTTATATACCTTGGCCACAGGCGGTATGATCTCTTACGTTAAAAATACGGATAAACGGCCAGTCGGTCTCTGTGATAGTCTCATACGACTGTTCTCTGTCCCGTATCCTACCATAGTAGTCTTCGACTGCCTTGTCGGGATCCCATCCGCGGTACTAGAACGTTGTCAGCGTCCCCTCATGCAAGATCTAGTGCGAGACACACGTCGGGCGAGGAAATCTTGACGTTTCGAATATTAGTTTCTATGATTTCCTCGTTGTCACATATCGACTCTGCAGGGGATGAGTGAGGATGTCGTGCTTTCAGACGAACGCGCTTGCCTAGCAGGACGACATGGATCCCGGCCTTGTCGAATTTTTCTGCGAGAGCCTGACGGGCCGTTCTGGAACCATTGTTGGCATCGTATATGACGACTTGACCTCCCCCCTCGAAGAAATCCCAGATAAGCTTCTCGCAGCCACCGGAGACTATCTTACGGAGTGCCATCGTCTCGGGCGTCTTTTCGCCTGCGATCAGAATGAGCGATCTTGAACGACGAGCGTGTGGTCGACCCACCGAGAGTAAAGTAGTCCGATGGGAGAGACTGTGCACCGCCGAGGGTCTTTCGACGATAATCGCCGAGAGAGACGACGTGAGTCTTTACACCCATCCATCTGAGATAACGCTCGAGTGCGCGCGAGATGTGAGTCTTTCCACGAGCGGGTAGACCGACGGTGAGGATGAGGATCTTTCCCGCATGCCAGAGAAGTCCAGACGCAGTCGTGTACAACGGGGCCGCCATCGTTCAAATTGACGTCGCAGTCAGACCCACATAGTCATTACGTAACAAGTGTAATGATGCTAAAACGACTCAGCCCCGGTCTTACTTTCCGTTGACTGGAAATGCCGCTGCCGCCGCTCTGTACTCCTCCATCTCTTGATCGAGCTGCGCGAGCGTCTTTTTGACGCGTCGCGGCCCTTTTTTTTGTCGGCGTCGAGGCACGGCCGGGAGTGGCGCAGTGAACACGGCGCGTTGTTTGTGTGCACTGGACAAGGGAGATCGATCGAAAACGTGCAAGGAGCGCAACGACGTGCTTACGCAGGCGGGAAAAGGGTTCCGTTTGGCGCGTGGTCGTGTGCTGTGGTCGACAGGGGAGGATTCACCGCCACGGCGGTACCACCGAGGCGCCCTAACAGGGATGGCTGCGTCTGTTGGGGAGGGGAGACTGCTGGTGTATACGTCGAGTCCACTACAACCTCGATCTTTATTGGACGTCCTGGACATGATGGTATCGGGTGGCTTGAGATAGACGACGAGAGGGTTACTTACGACCGTCGATGAACTTTCCGTCGTACTTTGCGCGGGCTACGGCGGCATCTGCCATCCGCTGGAACGAGACGACAGCCATGCCCTTTGAGCGACCCTGGGAGTTGTAGATGAGGAAGACCTCTTTGAGCGGACCCACTGTCTTTCGAAAGAGTTCCTGTTGATGTGGTCGCGTCTGAGCAAGTGATGCGATGTGAAAAGACGGGTACTTTCCTCGACTTCGAGTTCACCGACGTCTGGGGGGAGACGGCTGAGGAGAATCTTGCTGCCCTGTTCTTTTTGTTTCTGGTCCCGCCATGCAGGTGGTACCTGACCCGCCTGGTTTCCGAGCAGGTGTCGCTTTGAGCTATGGTAGCTCGCGATCCGAGACGGCGTTGATCGCTGCATGGTCGATCGCACACTGGCGACACCTTGGGTTTGAGCGCTTGGTTTGTAAACATGTGCAAATAACATCAGCAGGGGCTTTCTTTTTAAGGAATTGCATGCTAAGCCCTTTTTTGGGGTACTCGGGAAATTAACTAAAAGCAGTTGTCAGGTACACAATCACGTGGGATATGCTCAATTTATCTCCCTACGACTTGATCTGAGTACCAACGCGTGCCTCGGTTTTTTCTGCTCCACCATCTCCATCGGGACCCTCAGCACTCGGTCAGTCTCAACACGGTCGCTCCAGACAAACAATGGACCAGATGCCCTCTCATGATCACCAGCAAAAGGACATTCTCGCTTTTCTCTTCCCTGACTCATCGTCGCCAGACCAGAATCGCCCCCAAGACGCTCACCAACCAGACATAATAGCTCACACACCGCTGCCGGCTCATCGTATACTAAATGCCATCCAAAACCCTACCGGATCCAGCAATACCCCGTTTAACCAGCCTCCTCTCGATCTCATGACCATGTCGAACCTTATATCACTCCACGGCTTGGACTCGACCCAGGCCACTCTTCCTTCCCCTGCAGCCCTCACACCACAGATGCTTCTAGAGCAGCAGTACAAGCTCACCCAGTTGCATCAATTACAGCAACTCCAGAACCAGATTCAGAACCAGATCTTTCAACAGCAGGTAGGTCCCTCTCCTTGGCGCTACCCTCGATTTTCCCGCATTCCTCTCGAGGGCGATCGTTCCCTAATCTAACTTGGTGTTTACAGCTCGCCCTTATCAGCGGACAAACATCTCTTGCTGCACATGAAACCAATGCGGATCCTCCACGCGACCCGGTTCCTCCCTTTAATGGCCTTCCGACTCCTTGTATGTACATTTGCCTGTCAACGTCTTAACCCTCATCCCTCTTCCCCAGTATCCTCTGCCGAAATAAGACCTTCCAATCCCGACTTCTTGTCTCGCCTCAACCCTCCGTTTCAGAACTCCCAGCAATCCATGTACAATTCTCACGCTTTGGACGCCATCCCTCTCCCATCCCCTCAGGAGCCGTCCACATCAAACCAGTACCTGAGACACTCAGGATCAGTCTCTGCACCCGCAAATATTGCCTTCCCGTCCTTTCCATCGCCGTCCGACCTTGACATTTCCCCGCTCACGAGTCCATGGCTCGAGGCCTACCCACACACTTCCAATTCTAGACCGGCCAAGCGGACAGCCTCCCCTTCTGCTGACGACAGCCCTCATGCGCCTCGAAAACGCCCCGCCCCGGTCGCTCCCGCGTCGACGAAGGTCCCTCGGAACGCCAAGTCTGCTTGCAACACTCCGCTTTTACGTTCCACGCGCGCGCGTCGGAATAGCTCTATCAATGAAACAGATTCACCGTCCCCAGTGGATCTGGCTATGCCTCCTCCTGCGCCACCTAAGAATACATCCTCTCCGCCCAATTCCACGCACACCACGTCGTCAGCGTTGCCTACCCATGAGAAGCTTCGCATGACACCAGTAACGCCAGCAAGCATCATGAATTTAGGTCGACTAGGCGTCAGTAGCAGTCTGGCGCCGGTGATACAGCCGTCCCGGCCCGATAAAGGAAAAGAACCCTCCAAGAACAGGGAGGCACCCAAGGTGCCCCGCAAAGCGGGTCTACCGCTCATCAGCCCAGGACCTAAACCAATCCTCCCAGGTACGTCTATTCACAGCTGATGAGACATAAGTGTGTCACGTTTGAGCAGCCGGATCGGCCACTCCATTAAACAGCTCATCGGCATTGTCCCCGCTGGCACCGGTCACACGCAAGTCGCATAAAGATGCTGAGCAGAAACGCCGCGATTCGCTCAAGACTGCATACGACGAACTGCGTACGCTGTTGCCGCCGATACCCCTTCCATCGGACGACAACTTTCCTGACGAGCCGATTCTGCCTGGTGCGCTTCCCCCACGCGGACCCCCCAAGGCCGGGGGTGACGGGCCGAATAAGGGTGTGAGCAAGTTGCAGCTGCTTCGCTGCGGTAACGATTACATCCGTACGCTCAAGGGCCGTGTGGACCGGCGCGACACGGAGATTGCCACACTGCGTCGAGAGGTGCTCCGATTGCGCGCGTTTGTATGTGAGGAAGCGCGCAAGGGCGACGTTGATCTGGACTATGATCTCGACGAGGTGGAGGCCGCGCATCCTAAACTCGGACTGGAGGTTTTAGAAGAGGAAGGCGACGATTGCGAAGAAGCATAATGTATAGCAGACTTTTCGGTTGTCAGTGCATGTACTATGTATCTACCATGTCGATCTGATGATGCCAGGTCTCCTTGAGGTGATGCGGGTCGGCCTTGATCCAACCTTCCTTAATAGGGATGATTTTCGTGGATTTCGGAGTGCGAATAGTGGCATCGTAACCTCTTATACACTTCGACATCGCCGCAGTGCCAGCTTCGATACACCCTTGACTCGATCTGCCGTTCACTCGAAAATGTCCCAAGCCGCCCCTCGTAGTCCCTTGTACGTCCGCAGGTCGACTGATACCAACACAGATATGACACACGGAACTCCAGGTCAGCTGTGTTCTTAATACACGTCGCCTTGGAAGCACCATTCGTCGTACAAACCTTCCTCTCCCCGACCACTCTCCCCTTTATGCAGATGACCAACACGACGGTAGTGTTGCTCAAGGTACGTGCATCTATTCCCACGACGCTCACGCCGGGCTTTCCATGACACGTGTCCGCGTGCGTTGTTGCACTCGTAGCTGTACGCTGCCGTCGTCGCCGCGACATGCCTCGCATCGGTGCTCGTGTTTCCCCTCCCAGGTACGTCTGTTCCGCAGAGTTGCGGGGTGCTCACACGCAGACGCGGTCGCATGGACAGAGTTCCTCCCCGGAAAACGTGCGCTCGCGATCGCGCTGTGCGTCTATCACAGCATTGCGTCCACGATACTCTTCCAAGCTCCACGGTTTATTCCGCATACGTTTGGAGCGTGGTTCGAGTCGTATGTGTTAATTTCTCCCCTTGTCACATCATGACTACTGACACATGCTCTGATGCGGCGGATGACAGATTAAAGGTGACACCTGAAATTATCTGGGGTACGCTTCATGGCATCCTGGGTTTGTTGATGGTCGCTTGGTGGCAGTTGACATTGCAATATGCAAAGGCGTTTCGGGCGAGGGCGTAGGCTGGCGTAAACAGCAATGAGAGAGGAGGGGTATCTATCTCTGGGTGCTTGTTTTCTCTGGGTAAGTGGGGTTCGCGTAGCATGGTTGTACAGCAACGCAGGGCAAGACGGCTGGGTAAATAAGGCTGTGATCCGAAGACGTCCGAAACCGAGCTGGCACCGCACACAGAGTGTTAGTGGTCGAATTTTGGCTGAGTCCATGGGTCCCGTTTAGCTCAGTTGGTAGAGCGCGTCACTAGTAATGACGAGGTCAGTCGTTCGAGTCGGCTAATGGGAATACGCTTTTTGTCTCGAGCAGAGCGTATCCATGGCTCGTGAGTTGACTGCACACACCAGAAATACAGGATGTGTCAGTAGCGAATGTTGGCATATCTCCTGTACAGGGGGTTTGGGTATTTCATGCCAACTTTACTAGTCGAGTGCCGAGACCAACAATGCGAGGGAAACGACACCGAATAGTATCCATGCAATATACGCATATGAACGTTCGCAAAACCCGCTTGAGAGAAGGAAGTACCCAATACTATTGTGGCGGAAATTGCACTGTCTTGTTCAACATCAACAATTCCTGTTCCAACGTCACTTCCATCACGTATGGCAATCCGTGCTTACCATGAATACTCTCGATATGGTCTTTTCGCATTGTGGTCACCATCAACAAGGAGCATGAGGCTGGTTGTCGTAGGTACCAGAAGTTGCACTCTTGGCTATTGCTTGGTTACCACGTTGTCGCTGGCGGTGACACCATCAACATTCGGGATAACTGCAGCGGCAGTAAAATAAGGTAGAGCGCGAAAGAGACGAGTGAGGATGAGGTATACATGCTGGGGGGAGATAGATGACGCGTTCAGATCAAGAGATAGGCTCCTTCGAGAGCGTGCGATCCTGGCGTTTGCTGGCAGGAAGGCCGGCTCTCTATGCGTGCATAGAAGCGATGAACGTTTGGAGCGAACTCGAGGGATTAATCGATGTTTTTCAACCTGTGTCAGTGCTAGCCTCATTTAAGTACAGCGTCACGGTAGATAACTGCACCACTTCCCTGCTCATTTTGGCATACTAACGTGCATACCAATCATTCTTTTACGGTTGGCAGCACAACTCTAAGCTGGTATCTGATCCTTCAACCTATAAGTTCGACGAGAGTCAAAGAACAGGAGGGAAAAAACAAGATTAACCTTTAACGCTAGTACTTGAATATGGACACCCAGTGGGTGTGCGTCAGAAGCTGTTCGCAGGTCTTGGGTCGTACGCTTGTAGTCTGGTTTTGGTAACGACATGGGGGACAGATGACAGTCTTTATACGATGGTGGTTGTGTAGCGCGTTGCAAGAGGTATCCTGCATTAAGTCCACTCATGCTGTGTTAAGGCTGTCTGAACGGTGTGTATGCTGTTCGAGTTAGTCTGTATACCTCAGCATCCAGGGTAGAACGCTTTTATGTGGACAGCGATGTTGGGGTACTTGCCGCTTGTTTGCTTACACCACTTGCTGAGCGCAAGAGCGGCTCACGCTGTGAACCATCGACGTTCTCCCGCCTCCATGGCGCAACGTAGATGACAATACCAGTGTGTGCTACGTACCGGCCAGATCGAGGAGTAGGCTGGGCAGGACCCTAGATCAACGTCGTCCGATCTTCTCGAACACACTACGGTAGTGGTACGTACCCTTGTCTGCCGTTCATCAGCGCTTCGCACCCTCCATCATTGAATCACCGGCCTCCTACTCTCGCCATTCTTTCGGCTTTGTGCGCCGAACGTTTCGGAGTCGTGCCTGAGGCATTGACGCAATTTCTTCGAGTTACGACGAAGCTCGACCGATGGTGAATACGATTGTCCTAGTGTAGACATGGTCAATGGCGATGGATTCACGGAACTCGGGGATTTAATCACAAGTGCGGGTTCACTTCAAGTTGTAGTCTTTTCGTTACGCATCGAGGACTCCCTCTGCCAGCAGAGAACTCCGTTACATCCCGAGTCGGGAGTATAACCCATTATGCAGACCCAGTGTTCCTGTCATAGGTGGAGCTCAAGCCTGTATACATGAATGTCGCTTTCTTACCTGCCACGACCTCAGGCTCATACTGGTATTACGTCGAGCCAAACCTCCTTTCCGATGCTTCGGTCTCTTCCAGTGACCAGAACGTTCACCTAACCTAAACGTCCCTGTCATGCTGAGGTATTACCTTCCCACCATCTAGACAATTCGGAATACTCATTTGAAAGGTATGCTCTCCTTTGACATTTATGAGCGGAAATCGTAAGAGTTATGGTCGGATC
>JBBPKC010000021.1:97101-107300 GCA_038089055.1 Tylopilus aff. balloui | reverse complement strand
GAAGTCGAAAGTTGGATGAAAATCAGCCCGCAAAATTGGATGGGAAAACGTGGCTAGCGCTTGTGGAGTGCGACAGGAAAAAGCGGATTTAAGCGGGAAAGTTGAGGAAGTACGCACGCACCAGCCTCTTGATCCTAGCGAGTCTTCGCACGGAGGTGCTTCGAAAGTGTGCAGTGTGTTAGATCATTAGGTTTGACTTGATATGGTAGCGGGTATATTAGCGTCTAGGACGGGATTTTGAAGGGCGAGCTGGGCTGCCGTCTTACGTTGGATCCCTCGATTCTTATTAGTGAGGGGACATGAATGTCGCGAGCAACTCCGCCTTGCTTAGGTTTGTACTTTTCGAGACGGTTGAACCGAGACCCAGCAGCACTTGGCCTGCCCGTCCATGTGCAGCCCATCTGTGAGAAAAGAGGTTATCTTTCATTGGCCGTGAACCGGCTGAAGTTATCGCGGGGTGCCTGTTGGGGATAGGGATAGCGGAGGCGGGTTACCTGACGACCTGGTACTACACATGCTTAAACTTAGTCAGCCATGCTCTCAGTCCCCTCCAACGCGCCCGAGCACTGTCCGGTAACGTCGCCGTCCGTCTCCACCCTCCTTCGCGCTCACACCTGCTCAGGGCACGGAGTCAGAGTTCGCTGGTAGGGTGGACGCCTGCAAAGGATGCCCAAACCAACAGATATGCGCTACCAACACACCAAAGGGCCCTGACCCCGCTCTACCATTCATTCGCGAGCGCATTCGTTCCGTGAAGCACAAGATCCTCGTTCTCTCCGGTAAAGGCGGTGTGGGAAAGTCTACTTTCACCGCCCAGCTCGCATGGGCTTTCGCCGCGGACGATCACGTACAAACTGCCATCATGGATGTCGACATTTGTGGCCCCTCCATACCCACCATACTCGGTATCGCATCAGAACAGGTCCATTCCTCCTCCGCTGGCTGGTCTCCCGTGTATGTCCAAGATAATCTCGGCGTCATGTCCGTCGGTTTCATGTTGCCCTCTTCCCGCGATGCGGTCATGTGGAGGGGTCCGAAAAAGAATGGCCTCATCGCCCAATTCCTCAAAGACGTAGACTGGGGTGACCTCGACTATCTCGTCATCGACACCCCTCCTGGGACCTCGGACGAGCACCTCACCATCGTCCAATACCTGAAAGAGTCCGGGATCGATGGTGCCGTGCTCATCACCACCCCTCAGGAAGTCGCTCTCCAAGATGTGCGCAAAGAAATCGATTTTTGCCACAAAGTCGGTTTACCGATCCTCGGCCTAGTCGAGAATATGTCTGGTTTCGTCT
Organism: Tylopilus aff. balloui; assembly: GCA_038089055.1. NCBI lineage: Eukaryota > Fungi > Basidiomycota > Agaricomycetes > Boletales > Boletaceae > Tylopilus > Tylopilus aff. balloui. The sequence continues at coordinate 106,002 of JBBPKC010000021.1, read as the reverse complement.
GCCCCAGCTGCAAGACCGCGAGCCAGATATTCAAACCAAGTACCGGAGGTGCAGAGAGGCTGGCCAAGGAGACCGGAGTAGAGCTGTTGGGCAAGGTGCCGCTCGATCCTCGCATCGGGAAGAGTGCAGACTATGGCGTCAGTTTCTTGGACGAATACCCAGACAGCCCAGCATCTATTGCATATTTGAATATCATCGATAGTGAGCCCTCTGTTTCTCGGTGGATCTAGGTCCCTTTGCTCACCCCTCCGACAGGAATCAAACACATACTTGGTGACAGTTGAAATCCTGGCATCACATCTTCCTTGTATCTGTACAAGACGTGTCATGTCTATTGCGATAGCTATGCGTGACATTCAGAATGCCTCCGACAAGTCCATCATGATCATTGTCCGCCATTCTCAACCCCTCTTGCCCGCAAATTCGAGTGGCATCTCACTCGTCGGCGCATCGGCCTCAGACTCTCGGTCCGTAATATACCTCCCTATGGGCGCAAAGCCTGCCAACCCCGCAGGTAGCCTTTCCACGCTCTCGTGGATCGAAACTGTAGACAGCGTTCGTAGCAGCTTGCATGCAGTCACCTCACCTCCCGTGGTCGATGCCGCTCTCGACCTCGCAGGAACGACGTACGTCTCGCATGGAAACTCTACGCCGTTAGTGGTGGTAGGAAGACCATCTCCAGCCTCTGGTAAGGGATGTTGAACCCTCGAGGCCATAGGAGAGATGGACTGCCGCGCAGACGGTGCAAGGCTAGACCGCCGAGCGTAAGTGACAACGGGGTCAGTAGGCTCGGTTGCATGATAGGTCTCCGACGCTGTAATAGTCGGAGGGGCGAGCGTATCTACATGGTCTCGTTCTTGTTCGGGGCCGCTCCCCCGGGGCAACGATGCGTCCAGGAACTTGTTGTCTCTTTCCGTCGTGGGCGACTTTAATGGTTGAACTGGTGGTGAGTTCGGCGAAGACTGGCCTTGATCCTTCTCCACCATGCTAGGAAAGGCGGTCGTTGCGGGTTTTAGTCCTCGCACCTCCATTCTGTAATCCTCGATTTCCTTCCACAATGCAAATCTAAATTCGTCGAGAGTATTGAGCTTCTCGATGTCTCTCCACCTTTCGAACTTTGCTGGGCATTCCGGTTCATCAGACTCTTCGTGGTATGCTGCAAGCCATGGATGTGAGAGCGCATCGTGAACGGTGATACGTGACGAAGGGTCAAATGCGATCATCCTTTCTAGTAGATCGAGGGCTTTGGCTGGATAGTTAGGTTTGGCAAGGAGTGCAACTTCAGCACGTACCTTGGGTGTCTGCAGTTGGCAGCAGTTTTCTGAGAGGGGTAGCTAGTTTGACGGGCAAAGTACGAACGTAAGCCTGTGCCTGTTATCCATCAGAAAACTATCACTCAGACTTCCACAAATCGGATACCCTTTCACTGCCTATTCGTTGGATGACATTCTCCTCGGGAGTGCCTAGCACATCAAGAATTTTGTTAAGTTGGTCCACTGAAAGCAATCATATTTTCAGCGTGAAAAGCTGGTGATGATCTACAAAGAAGCTGACCATAGCTGAAGGCACCATCAGGGCCACGTGTCAGTCTGAAGAAATGGACTCACTCTTTCCCTTTAAATAGCGGTCTCCCAAGGAGCAATTCAGCAAAAATGCATCCCACCGACCAAACGTCAACTGTTGCCTTGTCGTCTCAGCACCTTTCGTGTGTTTCAAAAATATTAGTTTGGCCACTAACTAGCTGTGGTATACCCCCTAGATGGCGTGGATCAGCCGCAATCTGGAAAGAGTAACTTCCTGCTATTTACTTGAAAGCCAGCATGATTTCTGGTGCTCTGTACCAACGCGTTGCAACGTATTCTGTAAGGTGTCCACCGGTATGTTCGTCAGGTGTGGCGTCGAAACCTCGGCTTAAACCAAAATCGCAAATTTTCAGCTCGCAATCCGAGTTGACTAGTAAGTTCCCGGGTTTCAGGTCTCGGTGTATCACCGAGGCTGAATGAATATATTTCATTCCTGCACGGCCGATGTAAGACGCAGGTACCATCGGTCAAAGGGACTTGCCTCGAAGGATCTGGTAAAGAAAGTACTGGACATGTTCGTTAGTGAGGGTCTGCCCAGACTTGATGATTTGGTGTAGATCGGCTGTGAATGCTCAGTAACGGGCTCTCTAGGTCGATTTCCAGACACGACCGACCTTCCATAGGCTATCAAACTACACGTCAACGTTGCTGCTGACTGCATTGACGGCAGGGCTCACCTCCATGAAAATGTATCTGTAATCAAAGACGTTGAGCACAGGCGCAGGATGACGACGTTCACAGGTATGGAAATGACCCACATTTCTTGGAATTCAGGAGATATGGCATCTACGTCGATCAACCCGGTAATGTTCTCGTGGTTCGCAAAGTGCCTCAGAAGAGTGATCTCCCTGAGGGCGCGTTTCGCGAGTTGGACTTTTTCGAATACTCGGGTGACTAGTTTGATGGCCACGGTTTCGTGCGATATCTCGTCCGTTGCCGAGCTACGCTAACGATGGTGAGGGGCGGGCAACATTCGCGGTGGCAGCACGACTCACACGACCACCCCGTATGCCCCCGAGCCCATCTCTCTCACCAGTTTCCACCGCTTCTCGACATGAAATGCCTTTCCAAAGGAAGACATGAACGTGTGGTATCCTCTACGACGTGCTGCGGTGAACCCAATCGACACCTGATACGGGAACTGGGGTACCTTTTTTTCATGCTGTGGTGCTCGTTGTGCTGATTTGAGTATCGCCTAACCCGTGATCGACCGCGATCCATGCTCTCTGAAGCGACAGATGCGATGGGCGACGAGGACTGGCCGTCGCTGGTGGTGGTGGTGGATGGATTCGCCATGTTTCGGAATGAGGGAAGACTGCAATGGAGTAAGTACCGTCTCGTTTATGAATTGCCGCTGACACGGGGCCGGCGCGTATCATCAAGACACCCTAGCGGTGCACAACGCACGCTGTGGTCTAAACCTCGAGTGAGCAGAGAAAGCGTCGTGTAGTAGGCTGGGATCAACTCGGAGGTCCAGCCAGGGACTGCCACCGAGATACATATAAAGGGAAGCTGTCAATTATGATTCACGGATATGACTACTTGCTAATGCTACATGCCATCAAGCTGAAAAAATAAACTCACACCACACTAGGCACAGCGCCGATAGGCGTCAATGGTGTCAACGACGGCGTGTGGTCGTCTTCCCCAAAGATGTCCAAAAATCCAGCCACCCGGGCTTTGTTTCCTGCCTTCTTGGTCACGTACTCCCGCAAACCCGATTTTAAGCTGGGTTGCTTGTCCACAAGTTCTCGAAGCTGTTCCTTTGGTAGCTGAAGAAGTGCCCCAAAGCTCGCGGGAGCGATCGCCTTGGCACATCGGATAAATCCTTCCCACAAGTGGGGGTTTTGCCATATTTTCTTGGTGATCAGACGGGAGAGCAAAGTGGTCGAAACAAAAGCCACCAGTGATTTGTACGTCGTCACGGCTTGAATCACCTAACACGAATGCTATTAGTTACTGACATGGTCACTCGGGAAACAACGGACCGTTCGAAGGAACAGCACGGGTAAGACAGGTTCGTCGACGATCTGCTGCATCACCACAGCAAGAATTTCAGAGCGGAAAACATCCGTCATCGAGAAACAGATGCCGATGGCTGATTCAAGATCCCGTCAACATGGAGGCGGACATGGAGGCAGGACACGTACCTTCAATAGCACTCTTAAGCCCGATTTCCTTTTCAGATTCATGGAGTAATACCATGAGTTCGGCTGGCGTCAACAATTCGCTTTGCCGAACACGAGGTAGATTTGATGTGACACTCCCAAATGTTTGTGGTGGGGTGGTGACGACGGAGCTAAATACAGAACGAACCAAGTTCTTCGGTTCTTGCTGACCATTGAGTATCGATACAATCCGGGGCAGATAACGCATGATATCCGCCTACGGTGTCCTGAGCTTGAACCTAGCCATGAGAACACGAGTGTGGGTGGACGTTACCTTGTCCATCTCCGCGATGATCGGGATAAGGAACCGTGCGTCGAGATCGCGTTCACTAATAAGACCCTTGACTAAAGCCACGAGTTGTGTGCTAGGCCTGCCATGCTCCGTAAAGATGGTCAGAACTCTAAGTGCAAGCGATTCAGAGCCCGGGGGGCAAGTCCGCATGAGCGTAAGCAATTTGCCGTTGCTCGAACCCAGAGATTTGATGAGAGCAGTGATCAAATCTTGAACTGCTTCCTGGATGGAAATGTCCATCTGAGCGTAAGCCGAAAATATTCTACACGAACTCGTTGTCAAGGAACGCCGCGAGGAGCGAAAAAACGTACTCGTCCAAGAATTCGGAAACTTTTACGGATAAGGCAAATAACAGTTCAACGTGCTGGAGCACTACAGATTTCTCAGCCGGCAAATTGATATCTTCTAACAGATATGGAGTTTGTATGAGTTCCTCGGGTGGTAGCTGGCCATCTTCCATGTTTTCGTCCTCTTCGCCCCCGTTTTCAGTCGTGGTTTTAACGCCCTTTGGCGAACGCTGTTGCAAACGGCGAAGTATCTGGAGTGCGAAGTCACGTATCATGCTATCCATGGGTTCGACGCCTGGCACCCATCTCCTTACGGTATTAATTGCAGCGCGACGTGTGACAGATTCTGTCCGACCGATCAACATGTCACATTCAACAGGAAGCTTGTCGGTATTATTGCCATACCTGGGTGCGTTGTGAGATCTAACAAGACACGTAGCGCTTCTGCACGTAGCGAGGGGCGTTCAAGGACGAACTCGCGAAGACTCGTAAACCCTACATGCATTCTATCGCCGTGGATCAATGCGGTTATTGAATGCACCAAGTAATACATACTTTTCAGGGTCGACGGAGAGGTCGCGTAAAAGGTCCAAGACATCCGCCGGTATCGAGGGTAGGTCCAAAAGGAATTTTGCGAACGCCTTATCCTTGTTGTCTGGTTTCCCTTCCGCCTTGCTTTCAAGAAGGGTCTGATATGAAGAAACTATTTGGTTCAGCCACGAGTCGTAGTTGGGCCGCTAATCGTACGATGTGAAAGTGGGGTGGAGGTCATGGTGTTAAAATCATACCCAATTAGACACAGCCCCAATCCGTATTCGATCGTTATACCACTCTTCATTCATCCATGCTGTAGCGAGGCGTAATCTAGACGAGAAAGTTAAAACCAGACTACCACCCAAGCGGCGGGGGTTTATACCTTGACGGGAAGTCTAGCATAATGTAGTCGCAGAGATCCTGTCGTAGCTTGTCTTGTCGCAAAGAGAGTTCAGCATATTGTTCTTCCTCTCCAACCAACTTGTCCACGCTATGCAACATGTCCGCAGTTGGTTCAGCGACGCGGGTTATCATGCGAACGATTAGCAATATCCACATGTCGTCAGAAGTGGTGCCTGCAAACAAAGCATGCGACGCTTCTTGCAATTCCTGCCCACCATCACATATGCGATTGACGGCCTCTCGCATGAGGGTAAGCCGGTCACCTTCTGTGAGGTCTCGTGGGGATGGTAGCTTGAAATCGGTCAGATCAAGGCTGAGTGCAGCTTCAGGAAGATCTGCGACAGCCTCCTCTTCATCTAGAACCCTTGCACCTCCGGAAAGCTGTTGGAAAGTTGTCTGGGAAAGGAACGAAGGAACCAACAAGAAGCTGCCCACCGCTTCGTTCAATCGATCTGGCTCATATTCCATCTCTTCTTCGTCGATATCCATTTTGAGAGGATCAACTGGTTCATGCTTGACAGGCGTTTCTGAGGTAGACATGGCCTCGTCCAGAGTTCCCTCTGACGGTTGTGAAGTTGTCCCGAGTGTTACCTCTCTACCTTGTCTATATGCCTGGACTAGATTGATTAGAGTAGGCTCTGTAAACGCTTGCAGGTTAGCAACGATGAGATCCGTAACGAGCGCGATAGGTAATGTCGTGAAGTCGAATGAAACAAGGAAGGCTGTTGAGTTGGCTGCCGCATTCTCGACCTCGACCTTGAAGCGTTTGGCGTCAGTGGGCTGGTCGACGGACGGGCCAGTAGGCAAAGGCCGTTTTCTGACAGCCTCGGCCGCAGTAGCAGCGACGGCAGCCTTGCGCGCCTTCTCCTCTGCAGACGCCCGTTCCATCCGCACGGCTTGTTGCGAAAGCGCCTCATTAATTTGAGCGCCAAACGCAGAGCCGTGAGGCCCTCTGGAAAACGCAACACATGAACAAAATAGAAATAGCGAATGCATAGCAAAACTGACCTGGAAACGTGTACCAATAGTATGCGAATGCACTTCTCGACGCTTTTTACGGCGGAAGCTGACAGTCCAGCGAGTTGGGCGGGCGACCATGATGCCAGGGACGATACAATCAACTGCACCAATGTAGGACGCTGTTTTACCAAGTTGCTCCAGCTGTTTAAAACAGCTGTCAGGATTTCTATGTTTCTGTCAATGGGTGTCAAGGGACGCGGTTGTCGAAAGAGTCAAGAGCGGGGCTTACTGGCTACTGTATAAAATGGTGATGATATTTTCCAGGAGCTTCATGCCTTCCGCCTCGAGAGCAGCGGCAGAGATGAAAGGATGGTCGCCAGGTACGTTTGCAATGTTTGGGTCGTTCTTATTTTGAAGCTGTCGAATGATCAGCTTCGCCATGGGCCGGTTGAAGGGATACCTACCCTCGGGTCAGAGACTCCTCGCGTCTGCAGGAGGATGACCCGCTGCATGAACTTGACGGCGGAAATTTTAACGCCATTATTTACGGTGGACGATGCAACGAAGTCAAGGATGCGGGATTTCGACTGACAGAGGATGTCCCACTGCTGGCGATGTGTGCGGTTGGTGCATCTGTGCGGGGGTGAGGGGCGTCGCGCAAGGCATAGGGCAGGTTGACTCACAGGGAGCGAAACAGGAGGGGGTAGACGGAGGTGCAGCACTGGGTTGCGACCTTTACGGTGCGCACGTTTGGGTCATGCAAGAGATTTGCCAAGGTTTCGAGGGACTGAGACGCGACTATGACGTTGAAAGGGAGCGCTAAGTGCCTGGCGAGAGAAAGAGGACAAGAACTGACGTTGTGCGCGGACTTCGTGCGAGAGGGTGGAGCGAGCGATGGCAAAGTGGAGGAGGTCGAGCACCCATCTCTTGAGGAGGGAGTCGCCCGCGCCAGCGACGGTTTTGATGAGGGTCGTGCATAGGATGGGTATGGGTGCTGGATGAGCCTCCAACGACTCACGCAAAGTAGCGAGCAAATCCGCCTGTTCTTTCGAATCGGCTGGCACCGCCAACGCCGCTGAAAGCGCTTGCAATGGGTCGACCGGATTCCCTGCCATCACTGCACGGTCGAACTGCTCGTCCTCCATCCAGACTGACCTTCCCCGTCGGAGTTCGATTCAGCCTCTCCTACTACCATGGTATCTTTCCCCTCCCTTTCTTCCTCCTCCTCCCACTCACCCCCCCCTTTCTAGGCAGCCCAACACTCCCAAGGCATACAGACCCTCCTCGAGGCAGAGAAGGAGGCAGCCAAGATTGTCCAGCAGGCCCGGCAATGTATCCTCCCTGCCCATCTCACCACCACCCCGCTCATACTTCCATAGATCGCGTCCAGAGACTAAAGGATGCCCGCTCAGAGGCATCCAGAGAGATCGATGAGTACAGACTCGCGAAAGAGTCAGAGTTCAAAGCGTTCGAGGCTTCCGTGCGTCTTCCTCGCTTACCGCTCATCACGCACTGTTCAGTCCTCCTGTAGCACGCCGGTAATACTACCAGCGCGCAGGCAGCCATAGATGTGGGGATAGAGCTAAAGCTTCAGGCGACCACGGATGCCTTTGAGGTCAACAAGGATGCAGTCATCAAGAAGCTGCTCGATCGCGTCGTGCTCATTAAACCCGAGCTTCACCGCAACCTCAAGAAACTTGGCGGTTCCGAAGCACAGTAACACATTCGCAACTCGTCAACTCTGTGATTATATTATATGTCCCCCCACGGATTCGGCTCTACAGAAACATTGCGTACCCTTGCCACGATTACGGTCGAATTGGACGAATAGATATGCGTGAACTATACACCCCGATCAATTCTGCACACCTGCGCAGATCCAACGCAAATCCTAGCTTGGTCTGGGCACCGACGACTCGTGGGCTAACCACTGTAATCCCACAGGCATGCCAGATGGGACCGAGGCGGGGGGGCGCGAACCCTCAGGTGGCGGCTGAGCACCGAATGGTCGCACCGAGTCTCGCTGAGGCTGGCGAGAGGGCACCAAGTGCTGTGTGGGTGACTGCCAATTGCCAATCAACTGCATACTGGGCGGTGCAGTGCCTGCGTCCGCAGAGCCAGGATGTGGCCACTCCAAGAGTCCACTAGCCTTCAGAGATGGCAACGACAACGACGATGGTGGTGCGGAAGCAGGCAACTGCGACATTGCTAGTGCTCGTGCATTCGAAGTAGCCTGAAATGTCGGATCAATCTCCGCATCAATCACTACGTTTCTGGCCTCTTTCTCCGGGGCATCATGTCCAGACGGGACCCTGACTTCGGGGTGAGAAGAGGGTGAAAGAGAAGAACAGACCCCTCCGTCATGAGGCGCTCGGCCATGGGGAACGTAATTTGGCGGTTGTACCCTCAGCGAGGGGCTTAGATCAGACCCTGCCCAGGATATGGGAGAGATAGACCCAGTTGGCGCCACGGTCGCGTGACCACGGACCCCGGTTGGCGGCGGCACTGGAGTGAATTGCGCCTGCAATTGCTGCTTGTGTCCTGTCTGACGTTGGCTCAGGTCCTGGATACGGACACCCCAGATCTCCTCAAATTCACGAGACCAGCTCAACAGCATCTGACTTGGCGGCTCCTCGGAATATTTGAAGAGAGGCTATATCATGAATAAACTTCAG
>JBBPKC010000021.1:75381-94237 GCA_038089055.1 Tylopilus aff. balloui | reverse complement strand
GATGATAGTAAAGAGTCTTCCTACCGTCAGACCTCTACCGTTCGGTGGGTACTATATAGTTCCACGCGATCAAGGTTCAGCCACCACTTCCAAATTCAGGCTCCGCATCACCTACGCGCTCACTGTTGTCCTCGATAACTTCAAGACCTCTCCGACACACCATGGTGAGTTGCTCTCGGTCCCATTTTCTCACCGGGATCCTTACGTTTCCTCTAGGCGGATTCAGCCGTTACAGACCCCGCCCTCGCCGCCGAGCTCAAGAAGAAGAGAACGTTTCGCACGTTCTCCTACCGCGGTGTCGAGCTCGACAAACTTCTTGACCTCAGTAATGAAGAGGTGCGCGTGATCACTTCGAAGACTTTGGTATTCTTAATCTTTGTTCCGTTAGTTCATCGAAGTAGGTAGCATCTATCCGGTGTCGCCTCGCCACCTCAGCACGCTTGATCACTCTCCTAGCTCGTTCACGCACGCGCCCGTCGCAAGTTCAACCGTGGCCTCAAGCGCCGCCCCATGGGCCTCATTAAGAAGCTGCGTAAAGCCAAAAAGGAAGCCCCCCCGAACGAGAAACCCACAGTTGTCAAGACGCACCTCCGAGACATGATCATTGTCCCTGAAATGATTGGCAGTGTAGTTGGTATTTACAATGGCAAGGTATTGCACTCTTCCGTGGATCGCTGTCTGTCCTGTCCTGATGTGTTATTTCAGGTCTTCAACTCTGTCGAAATCAAGCCCGAGATGACGGGACACTACCTTGCCGAATTCTCCTGCTCATACCGGCCAGTGAAGCACGGCCGTCCCGGTGTATGTTTTTTGTGATGACTCTGTGCACGCTGATAGACATCACTCTTAGATCGGGGCTACGCACTCGTCTCGATTCATTCCTCTCAAGTAGCCAAGGTTTTTACTTCATGTCTTTTTTATGTACTGGCCTGTTACCTCAAAAACTGTATACGGCATGCACGAGTTATGCAGTCCTTGTGTGCTCTCATCCAGGCTGGTTTTCGATTCATTCAAAATGAGTACATCTGGATGTACGGGTATAATGAGTATACTGCGAAGAAAGTCGTCCGTGCCATACTGATAAGTGAAAAACGTACGGTAAACTACAGATAATGCGAGATCAAAAGAGGTTCGGAAAAGGCAATGACGAACGAGGGTGATGAGTCAGCTGGGTGAAAAAGCAGATACGGTGGCGTAATGAATGGAAGGGGGACGAATATGGAGTTGGTACGTTATGTACGCTGACGGACCATCGTTGCCTGGTAGCTGTTCGGCGAAAGCCCTTGTGTGAGCTCTCCGCTGGCTCGTGGAGGTACATATGAAGACGGTCGTGCACCAGGTGGTGTTGAAGAATTCGGCGCCGATCGCTGTGGCGCAGCCCAATCTGTGTCGTGCGGTTGCAGGTATCGCGGCTGCTGTGATTGAATCATCACGGCTCCCTGAGAGAGCGAAGTCGGATGCACGGGCGATGAGTACGACATTGGTGTTTGTGCAATGCCGGGCTGTGAGTAGGGCGACTGCTGGCGACCATTTCGCAGTTGATACTCACTTGGAGCCGAATTCAACGTGGGTCGTTCAGGAGCAGGGTTCGGTCTCGGTGGGTTAGCGGGGTTAGGAGAACCAGGGAACACTGCCGATGCTGGGGTTCTTCCACCGGTCCTTAATCGCGTGTACGTATCGCATTTCTTCAGGAATTCCTTGCTGGGAAGCTCCACGCTGTTTGAGAAGTATTCTTGGTCGTGGAGTATGGAGTGAAACTCCTCGGGGACAGTGTAGAACTCATCTTGATTTTCCAACAAGGAAGTTACCACCTTGATCGCTCCGAAGCTCTCATCGCGGACTGCATCACGACCCCGTGAGTAGAGAATACTTGGGCAAATGACCGTCGCGAGATTTGGCAGGTCCATCTTGCTTCCTGTCGACTCATCCATATGGGCGAATGAGGCGACCCATTTCAAAAATACGAAGAGCACTTCCATTGTATCACGATGGCTCCTAGGAAGCAGGAGCGAGATCATGTGGAGGCAACGTCGCCTTTCCAACTCTGTAGGAAGCGCTGCAGCAGGTGGGATAAGTCAAGTGACCATGACCATGCAAGGGGGACGTACATTGTGATACAATCAGTAGTCGATGCAGCTTGAATGTCAACAGGGGCTCGGGTAGTTCACGTAAGAATTTCTTGAGGAGTGCGGCCAGCTGCACCGGGTTGTCTTGTGTAAGATCAACGGACGATGGATCGTGGTCGATAGCTTCTGTGAGATCCTTGAGGCGTCTAATATTTCCATTGCGACGAAAAATGCCCTCTACAGACATGTCTACAGAAAGAGTTAGTTAATCACCCGCTCCTGGCACGAAAACGATACACACCCATCTGTCGCATGGCAGAAACAACATCGTCGATGAAACTGGGCACTCTCAAAGTCGCACGGGTAGCTCCATGCAAGGAGTCCGAGCCCTCCCGTTCAACTAATAGTTCCAGGGGAACACCAAAGACACCTGATCGGGGTAGTCAGCAACCGTTCGGCGCCAAACAAGCATGACTGACCCTTTTTCTTGACATTTTTCTTGTCGCCTGCTTTGAACAGTTTGTTCCAAAATCCGGCCTTTTTTGTCTCTACCAGCTCCAAAAGCTCGTCCAAGTCAATTTGGTCCTTGAGAGGAGAACGTTGCAATGTAAGAAGGGCACAATGTTTGACGATTACAAGCTCAAGAGCGCTGAGCTCTGCAATGTGGGGTATCGTGCTCTGGCGCGGCAATGATCGTTGCTGCTCGCGGGCTTGAGCCACTTCCATCAGTTGAGGGATGTCGGCGAGAGTGATACCATCGTCTGGGACGTGGAGGGGTGTTTCTTCAGGGCCGCCTGCAGGGGAATTGGGGGCAGAATCGTCCACAATCTTCACCTCGGTATTATTGCGGATTAGGGAGGGTCGTCCAGATTGTCCCTGGATATTGGTGTCCAGAGTGCCTGGGGTTCGCGGCTGCGCGCGGGACGGAGGAAGTGATGAACTCGATGAAGGCTGAGATGGCTGCCGACCCGGTATAAGGTTGCCAGGAGGAGGTCCTCGCTGAGGCTGCGGTGACTTGATTTCCTGTTGCGAACGTTGCACATTGACGGGTTCTGAGGGATGAACTGTCCTGCCGGCAGGACTCTCTACGACGGTTGATCTCCTGGGTAGTCGTGCTGTGGCAGATAATTTGCGATCCAGATGGACCGATTTCATCCGCATAATGTCACCAGAATTACGATAGGGATCTTGGTCACCACCTTTTGGGCTGAGAACAGTTGAGCCAGCTGGTTCGTGGTAGATCAGCGAGGAGGATCTAGTGAGAAAAAATATGCCGGTAGACATACCAGATGAGAGTGGAATGACACCTTGTTGTTTGAGAACAAGGTACAGACGACGAAGAGCAATGTTAAGTAAGAACGCGTACTGTTCCAGACGAGATACCGCTTGGAACCCGCCACGGCAATGAACATGGGCGTGGTCGGTGCAGAAGATCACGGAGGGTATGTCGCCGAACGATGGTGTCTCCTTTACGGATTCGACATCATATAGAAACATGCTGAGGTTAGCGGGGGTTCTGCGTGGCACTGGTTGCTTCGATGGATCCCTGTCAGCTTTATCCTTTTCCTTTTCCTTGTCCTCCGCAGCTTTCGGTGGCGTAGAGTCCTTTGGTGAGGGGACTGCAGCAGCCTTGCCACAGCTGCCACACTGTAAGCAGTGCAAATGCCACCGCTGATATGTCCCCAGTCGAACACAGTCCTCCTCAACGGCCTGGTTACACTTGACACATCGATCTGAGGGCGGATTATTTACTGAGAGCTTTGAGGGTGAGGTAGCCGAGAATGGAGACTCCCCAGCAAGCTCAGGTGCCAGACTCCTAAATCCGTAGGTGACTCCTTGGGTGCCTAGATTGGCATCGATGGTTTGTCCCACCACTTCACCACTACCATTTTTGATTACCCGGCGTGCCGCCGGATCTCCACCTTGCACCGCAAGGAGATGTAGCTTATCCAGGAACGAAGGCATCGCTTCCCTGACGCTCTGTTCCCTCTCTAGTTTCAGCGCACCTGTCAGCGCGATGCGGATGAGGATCTTGAGGTAATGAGCTATCCCTGTCACGAGGGCTAATAATTCTTGCGTCATGCCTATCCGGCGCGATCCTGTCTCTTGCGTGCGGGACAGCAACGTGAAAAGATCGACAGTCTTCCGGCAGAGCATGCGGGCTTCCCGGACATGAGACATCCCTGCAATGTGGCATGAGAGAGATGCCTGTAGATATGAGGTGAAGGCATACCCTTGAGGCTTAGCCTCGCGCAATGGTACTCGAGATCGTCGATAGTACCGAAGAGAACTTCCACATGTAGGATAAATTTTTCTGCCATCCTAATGGCATCAAGATATTGCCCGTTGCTGACCTGCCGCAGCATATCCGATATGCATGCAGCACTAGACTCTTCAAATGCCGAAAGGACGCTGAGAAAAATGGCATTAAATATAAAGTTATGAGTGTCGAGATCACTCACGTCCAGATTCGATATACCAGCTGCTCCATTCTCACCTGTTTTTCTTTAAGGGAAACCGGTGTTTCGCGTTTCTCCTCCTCGATATACGAAGGCTCCAGCTCCGATCCATCACTTATAGAACTGCTTGACCTCCGTGAGACCACTTTAACATTCCAGAACTGGAGGATCCGATAAGAGACCGATCAATTTGAACCTTTTACAGCACACCTTGTTTATCATGTAGCACTCTGGATGCCAGCATTCGTCCCTCATGTTACGATTGATCTCAACGAATTGTTTCAAGATCGCACTACTGCAACCTGCGCATTTCGTGGCGAAACGCGTCGAGTAATGAAAATGACAGTAGACATCACCATCGTGTTCGTAGTAAGAATCCTGAGGTCCAAAAAGGGTCGGACATAAAGAGCAAGTAAAGTGTTCCACGTGATACTTTTTATCTGTAACTCGTGTGAGTAGAAGGACGAAGAAGCGGGAAAGAGACTGCAACTGACTGCACGCGGTGATATAGCTTCCACGCAAGGCAAGGCCACACTTTGCGCAGATGAGGTTGAGACGCCGGAAATAGTCCCTTTCGCATAGAGGTTGCTGTTTTCCATCTGGGCCATCTATGGGGAAGAACTTTGCGGCGACGACATCACTGCAATCCTGCACGACGAGTTAGCATTGAGTATAGACGACGCAAAGGAGAAGACACACAAGACACTTGAAACAGTTGAGGTGGAAAACGGTGCCTAGTGCACGGACGAATGCACCCTGCATGGCAAGCCCGCACGCTGAGCATGGTCTGGGGGGTGACGGTGTTAGCGTCTGATGTATTTCATGAAAAGATTGAGCGGACTGACGAGGAAGATAGGTTGGAGGTAGCAGAAGATGTTGAGGTGAGAGGACCACCCTTGTTGGGAGAGCTGGATCCAGAAGAGTTTGAATGGGCAGAAGCGTTGGAGGTAGCACTGTTGCGGCGTGTCCTATCAGGGGGATAATCGGAAGTCTGAATGCGGGTGGAATAATAGGAGGGGCTGTTCGGTGTTGCAGGACGACTTCCGGAGAGGAATGCTGGGGACGGTGCAGGAAGAAATGCTGAAGGAGAGCTGGGATCGAGCCTGGAGGAGGGGCTGTGGTTGAGGTCGTCGCTACGCGGATGAGGGGGTGCATTCTGCTTGGCGGAGACGTTAAGGCGGGAGAGGTCGTGTGTGGAACCGAGAGTGGAGGCTCTCGTCGGGAAGTGCGGACGATCAGGGTGACGAGACGGGCTCGTTGGGGGCGCCGAAATCGGAGCATGAGGGGGGTGGTCATTGCGGAGACGAGCTGCCTCTGAATCAAAGTCCATGGTCGACTAGAGAGCGATTATAAAACCACTTGCAGTCCAAGACGAGTCTCATGCGAGAGACTGAGACGACGACGGTGACTAGTGCTAGTACTTGCGAGCAACGAGGATCAAGCTGGCGTGACAACAGGTCACAACCCACGTGACACACTCTCGTTGTCCCATTTTAAACTCCGACGGCACCTCACGTTGCATGTATCCTCGGCATCTTGCCGACCCGTCGCCGAACGGTGTCGTCCTCGTCCACAAGGTATAAAAATCTCCCTCGCCATGGACTCCCCATCGCCACAGAAATGCATCCCTACCACTTCTTTCTCCACCGCGGCCCATCCCGCATTTTCTGGTTCCTCGTCGGCGCCGGCGCTACCTCTTGGTGGCACTACTCATCCAGCATGCGCGACCATCGCGCCAAATACTACCCCTGCGTGATGCACAACCGCCCCGTACAAGACGCCCACAGTGGAAACCAATCCCAGGACGCCACTCAATCAAGGCCGCCCTGGGGTTCGGACCGAATCCCGGCTGGATGGTACCAACAACGCGACTGGGAACAGGACAAGGAGCGGCTGAGGGATCTCCAGAAACGGGCCGGTGAAACAGTATGTCGCCCATCTTCTGCCAGACTTCCTCAAACATATCACTCTAGGTTGTTGATCTCTCCGAGTCCACTCTTGATTCTATCCTCGCGGGTGCAGAGTCCCTCAAGGCTGTACGCGTGCATCTTCTCCGTCTCACCCCGTGATGTTAAATCACAACATAGAAACTCGCCGAACTGCGCGCTGAGCGTGAACGTTTCGAGGCTGAAAAAAAAGCCCCCCAGCCGGATGCCTGAACAGCTGCTTTGCTCCGTTTATCCGTAAACATTCACCCCTCACATCTAATAACTGGATCTTATCTATTTAGTCGTTCATTGGTCCACTTCTTTGTCGCTTAACAAACTTATGTAAAAAATTGGACTGGCTTCATACGTCATTGGACTCGTCGTACAGAACCTTCATTCAAACTCCCGCCGTTTGTGCAAGGAAGCTCTTTAGACTACTGGCCTTTCCTCTGTTTGCTTTGGGCGAACGTAATCTGGCCTCTGGGGATTCAATTCCCCTTGTTCCTCCACTGAAAGATTGACAAATGGTGAACAATTTTCCAAATATCCACAAATCCGAATCACTCACGCGTCGCATGCCAGAAATAGACGACAAGACCGACGACAACAATAGAAAACGAGAGGAAATACAACCAGAATGGCGAATAGTGCTGCACACTTTTTGAGTAAACAGGTACCGACATCGAAGATACTTACGAAGAGGAATAAACCTTAGAATCGATGGTCAGCAGCTAGATATCAAGTAATGAGGCGGTACGTACCAAACAAGAGACCATAGAAATCACTTGTGAGCAGACTGATGTTGAAGAATGGCGAAGAGGCAGAGCGGTACAACATAGGGGCGAGTGTATACAGGATAAACAGTGCTAAGGGAATAAGATCAATGACAGATCACCGCTAATGAATGGTGTGCTTACCACTTGTATACGCAAGTAAGAATCCAACTAGGATAAACGACCTGAGTGGTGTAACAAATGCATCCGACAGCCCTTGACCTACTGGTCGCACCATTCCATGAAGCTTGTGTCACAGCGTAGTGTTCTAGTGCGGATGCCTGGATCCCGTTGATCAATGTTCCCCACATACCCAATTGCCCAACGACCTGTGATTGAAAAGTTCAGCTTCATCGAACGACGCACGCAGACGTTAGGCTTGACCTCATAGAGGGGTCTCTTTCTAACGAAAAACTCCTCGGTCGCATTGGCTATCAACAGTGTCCAGTAACGTACCGCCGACAAAGACTGCAGAACTTACTAAAACCATACAAAGTCGCACCGACGATTAAAAAGGCATCACCCTTGCCTCTGTTCAAGGCAGGATAGTTCTTGTCCGTGAGCAAGTCAGATGTAACCAGCATCGCAAGCCCGCCAATGCAGATCAGGACACCCTATCGATGTCAGCAGTCGTCAGCGACAGTCCAGATGCAAGAAAACCATGCTACTGACCAGTATTTGTGTCCAATGGTATCTGGTGCGCATGTATACCCAACAAAAGAACATACATACTGGTATCGCCCAGCTGGGGGAAAAGGTCAATTCTCGCAAAGTAGACAACAGAAGGACGTACGCGTCCAAGAGCATAGCTGACAATAAGTCGGTATAATTGTATGCCTGTTAAGCGTATCAATCTGGATCTACGTGATGACTACCATGATTGATCGTACTTTGACGACAAGGAAGTTTCCCTCCACGTCGCAGGATGCGAGGACGAAATCTAGCAGAATCATCATTTCAGGAAAGCATGTAGCTCGATGTACGCACATTTCCATCCGTCGCGAAGAATCAACCGTCCCCACCCTCGTAAACCATCTGTTGGCAGACAAACTCGTGAGTCATTTCGACGGGCACGTCGAGAGCATCGCACATTTGTATATGGTGTAAGGGGTATATACCATGAATAGTGAGAAGTACCTAATGGGCAAAGAGTTCGATGTCGTTTCCCAGAGTAAAACAGAATACGCACAAAAACCAAGTCTGGGTTGTGGGTAAGGACCAGTTCCTGCTTACCAACTCGGTGGTGGTGACATTGGTCACTGTGATGCAGAGCGACACCACCTGTCCGGCGACGAAGGAGAAAATGAACCGTTTCGTCCAGAGACTTTTCCAACGAGCCCAGACGCTGCCTGCAAAGGCGCGAAAGGAAGAGTAATCGATTGGGGGACGAGCCACGGCCGGAGCCTGCTCGCTCTCTGGCGGAGACTGGTGGATAGAAGCGATGTCGTCGGGGTACCCTCGTTTGCTGTCCAAAGTATGCTGGGACATTGGGACGATGGTGATGGTGATGGAGGATCTGTCACTTGCTAGGGGGCCTGGCCTTTTCTTATCGGAAGGGTGTGAAAACAAGGGTGATGGTTTGATGGGAACGAGCAACGCCGGACCCGTTCCCTGCGACAAGATGTGGTGTCAAGCTTCTGTCAATCGTTATGGAGGTCCTCCAGGTGCCTGGCCAGCCCAAAAACATTCTGCGGGGGCAAAGTACTTCATGGAGCAGTAGCGGGTACCTGATGTACATGCACTCGCAGGCTTGTCGCAAACCAGTCTCACGCAGGGGTCACGGGGAAGAGGAAAGCGGTCCAATAAGTCAATAGCCAGCTACAGTATAACGAACTACTAAGTCCTCTCCTGGAAGAATCGCTGCGTGCCAGGGACACCATCATTAGCCCACACATCTCACTGGCATGTCAGGGCATCTTACCTTAAGATGCTTCAGTTGCCAAGTACACGTGAGGACCAGGACCACGATCTGCAGTAAGCTATACCACACTGCCTTCGAGTTGGTCGCCTCGCTCAAATCGCGAAAGTCTACCTCTCTCTCCCGCTGGTATTGCTGTTCACGACGGATGTCCTCAAGCTTTTGATTCAGGTCGCGAACCCTACCCGCCAGCTCTGAGACATGACTACGGTCGCGCTCGGCGTCTGCCTTGGTGTTGCCCACAATGATATCCAGATAAAGCTTAATGTGGGTGCTCGACCACCACGACGTGTAATTCGTGGATAGACATATTTGATGGTCACCAGACTCATGTGAGGTGAAGGTAAAACGACTGTCGGGTGGTCCGCGGGTCTGCACGACAGAGTGGCCAGTCTCCATTTCCTATGGACAGTAATGAACATGTGCATGAATGTCCAACGAATGCACACGTGGCACCTACCTCCACCTCGACAACAATGCCAAGGTTTGGCTCCAGCACATAGTTCTGTTCCTTTTCCTGCCATTCTAGTGCACGGTAATGTCCTAGAAACAGGGCAGTCAGCTGGCACGCCCTCGCAGGCCGTTGGAACTCTACCCTCGACAACAGTGTCAGACGGAAGCTCCTCGATGAAACACCGCTTCTCGTTGGCATCGAGGTAGAAATGAAGCGCGTTCACGATCGTTAGAAAATGTAAAAACGGTAATAAGAAAGTCGCAGGGCGGAATGCGAACATCCTGTAACGACCAACGCAGTGAGCAAATTGAAGGCGATAAGGCGACGGCTGCACGTCAAGTACATGGTCACATGACTCTGAGGTCCTACTCAGGCCCTTGTGAGAAGTTCTATATCGACGACATGGCACCGCTGATACAGCCTTCCCTCATCAAGAACAAGGTCAAGAGGCAAGAGGTGGCCGCTAACCAGAAAAAAGCGAAGAACCAACTAAAGCTTAGGAAGCGTCTCGCCCGGGCCAAGGAGGAGGCTAGCGATCCTGCTGCCAAGAAGGTTGGTATGCTCGTACTCGACCCAACAGACTTGTTCATCGTTCAACTATACGATAGAAAAGATTGACGGAGCACGTTCCCCGCACACTCGACAACTCTCGTGAGCATGACCCCGCAATGCTACCGTTATCGAAAAGACCTGGTGGCACGTCATCCATACAACTCGACGAGTTGCACAGCGATATCGCCTCGGATCCGTTCTCGCGCTACTTCAACTTTGAAGATGATTTGGCTGTGCCACCCAAAGTACTCATCACGACCTCACCAAAAGCCTCGAAATCAACCTATGAATTCTGTGATGAATTAGCTGGCATCTTCCCTGGTGCGGAGTATATTCGCAGGAAGAAGGGGAAAGGTTTTGAGATTGGCCGCATAGCAAGATGGGCAGCTGGGCGAGGGTACAAACATTTGCTGGTTGTGAATGAGGACATGAAGAAGCCGAGTGTGTCGTCTCGTGCTTGCTTCTTATACATCTCTGACGATCAGTTCAAAGATGCCATCACACTCGTCTACCTCCCAGGCGGGCCCGTGGCTTATTTCAAGCTTACTTCGATAGAACTCACGAAGCAAATATACGTAGGTTGCTTCTGGTGCACCCCTAGAAACGGGCTGACTCCAACGAGGGACACGCACGAGCAACACCTCACAACCCCGAGCTCGTCTTGAACAACTTTTCCACGAGTCTCGGACATGCCATCGGACGAATGTTTCAAACTCTGTTCCCTCCCCTTCCGGAATTCCAGGGTCGCCAGGTAGTAACGCTGCATAACCAGCGTGATTTCCTGTTTTTCCGAAGACATCGGTAAGTCGTATTAAATTGTACTCTGGGCTGATCTGATGGTCGGTTTGAGGTACGCATTTCGATCTCCCGAAAAAGTTGCTCTACAGGAAATAGGTCCACGCTTTACGTTGAAACTGAGATGGGTGAAGAAGGGATTACCCGCTGTCCAGAACTTTGGGGCAGCTCCACAACCCCTGGAAATTTCGGTGGGTACCAAAGAAGCCGAAGAACCTGTCCACGAGTCCCCGTTGGAAGGTGCGGGAGACGATGAAACAAAAGGAGATGTACCATCCACGAAAAACCTGCCAAAGGACAACGACTTTTTATGGCAGTGGAAGGTTTGTGGTCTGTTGCACGCTATATCACTGCTAACAATTTCCCTGAAGTCTGAGCTGGAAACGACGAGACGGACATTCTTCTTGTGATTCACTCTGCCATGCAATCTGCAGATATGAATCCATTGTTGGTCGATTTTTCGGAATACATTAGCTACTCAGAGTACTTGAGCCCAGCTGTGGCCACAGCGTGGCGTGAGACCTGACAAATTAGATGAGCAGCGTTCATGTTGCGCTATTCCACTGACATGTCTTGGGAGACTCCCCTACCGCCGCCACAACAAAATGTGAAGCCAAAGGACTACCACGCCAAGTTTACCGTGTGTCTATCATATTCATCCGCTTAGTGGTCACTATTACTTGGACAACAGGCTCGTAAAACGTACACGGAATACACCGAGTACGTCTCCGTGGTCGCTCCCGCTACAATGAAACTCAATGCGACGCTCTCATAGTCCATGCGAGGAGGCGTCAAAAGCGTCTCTTGCATGCATGGACCAAAACGGTTACAACCGAGATAAGTGCATGGCGTACTTTCAGGCTTACCGAGACTGCAAGCGGGCTTGGGTACGAATCGTGTCGTTCCGTGTCGCGTGGGCTCCGCTGAGTTCATACACTCTCTGTAGCTCGATGAAAGGCGAGCAGACCGTCAGCGCGGACGTCAGACGCCGATGTAACAATTAGGGGATCATTGTAACTTGCTTTTTCATAAACCACAATACTTTCACCGATAACTTAGATGACTCTCATCTGTCATGCTCGGTGAGCCCGCTACGTGTATATTCTGGGTTCGTTTGTGAAGGAACGCAATCCACTGGGGCCAGAAAGTCGAAGATTTGGTACCAGTTCAGCGGCCAGAGGCCAGGAACACTCAGCAGACCTGGGATGACACTACAGGGATCTACCTCAGCACCCGCAACACCCTCGTTGCCAACCGTAGCGGCATATTGTGCGCTAGGTCTCCCAAATGGAATGCCGACATCGCTGGATCATCTTTGTCTCCAGCCATGGCCATCCTTTCCGATTTCTTTTCTCATCGCGGTACATGTTTCGTCACTCAAATCCCTCGAGGGCTTAGGATATGCCTGATAGTAGCAAGCTCGCCGAGAAGCATGATGACCAGGGGACGCAGGGTCATGGCGTTTATTCCAAAAATTTTACATGCTGTGCAGGAGCACCGCCTGTCAAATGTAAAAGGATCCACCGTACGGAGAACCCCGGATCGCGTCAGAGCGTGCTGACTAAGCAGGGGGGGCAGTGTGGAGAGTCTGATGCCCTTAGTGCCATCGGTGGCTGTGTAGAACCCTGATCCCAAAATAGGGATAGAACCTCAAGATGCACACACTGCCACGGGGCTAGGCGGCCAACCAATGGTGGCTGTGTGGAACCCCAATCCCAAACGGGGGTGGAACCCGGGAACCCGAGTCGCGTCTCACGCCGCGCACCGCCACGGGGCCAGGCGGCCAATCAGACGGCGCACCACGCGTCAATTTCTCGAGATAAGTAAATAATTTTTTTTGGCGGATGGTTCTTATCGAACAGTCCACAAACATCACTTACATAGTTAAAGACACTTAGTCCGGATTGCACCTCACTTGGAGATTCTCGACATATCGACTCTGCTGATTACAGCGCATGAAGCTGCTAAACGGGGGTGACAACTACATTCAGAGCACAGGGATACAGCTATTGTCGAGGTTACGCAAACAACTACGGCCAGTGTGCAATATAGCTTACGACTCAGGAAGGGGAGGGGGTGCATCTGGCTGTGGAGCAAAGATAATGTTGAGAGGGGGGGTAGTCTGGCTATCCTCATTAAGGACGGTTGCAATGATAGAACGGCCAGCGAAAGATCGTCCCGCTAGAGCTTTGAGAGCAGTTTGTGCGCTTGATGCGTCAATAAACTTCACGTACACCCTTCCCACTCCGGCAGCCTCGTCAGCACGCTGTGCATCGATGGCGGACTGTTGGCCTAGTTCCCCAGGAGCCCACTTGGACTTGTCCTTTTTGACGGGCCGAGGAATGCGAAGGTCTTCAACAGGGCCGTATCTGGAGCATTCTTCTTTGACATCTTCGTAGATATCACCATATTCTTGGTCCTCAACGAGGTCCTCCGCGGTAACCATGTTCAGCATGAGGAGAATTCGCGCGTCCGCAGTATTGTTTTCGCCGGCCGGCATAATTGGTCGAGGAATTTCTGGAAATTGGTCATAGGGCAGATTCGGTACCCCCGGCTTCGCACCAACAGAAGCCCTTTGCACCACCAGGTAACGGTCTCCAAGCTCCATGCCGTTTAAGCTTTGAATGGCAACGTCAGTAACAGTGGCGTCGACGTATTCGAAGAACGCAAATCCCTGAGGAATACTGTAAGACGTTGCGGTAAATGCTGAGACAAAGTCGTTACCTTCGAAGCCCCGTTACCATTCTCTCGCACAAGGTTGAAGGCTTTGAGCTCCCCGAAGCTTTTCAGCAGCTCTTGCACCTGTTCCTCATTTAAATAAGTCGGAAGTCCACCGACAAATATCTTGTTGATCGAATCCGGCACATTGGTGGACACGACTCCTGGGACGTGAACACTGGGCGCAGTCATCTCAATGCCACCATAATCTTTGGGTCGACGAATTTTGAGGGGTCCATTGATAAAGATGATACCGTCGAATGCCATAGCTGCTGTAGCGTCCTCAGCGCTGCGGAACTAAAATCACTATTAACACGACACAATCAGAGTCTGAACAACTAGACCTCACTTCAACAAACGCATAGTTCTTCTCATAGTTGCACTGGACAGCAAGGACAGGATTTCCCGGGCCACCCGTACCTATACCCATCTCAATCATTTTCGAATTGAAAAATTCAGCTAAGTTTTGTTCGTTCACGTCTGAAGTGATACTGCCAATGTAAAGCCGACGGGATTGCCTTGATAAGTTGGGGTTGCTACCGATTCCCATGCCAAAAGTTTGTACAGGAATCGGAGGTGGGAGACCAGCAATTCCTAAAATAGGCGGGACCTGGGTACGGTTAGCGCCCGGCAAATTAAAAAGCCCTGCGTTTCCACATCGTCAAAAATTAAGCCTACTGTGTGCAGATGGAAAACCTCACCTGTTTGCTTTGCCTGCATAGCCGAATATTGCTCATATCCGGGGGCATGAACATCCCACCCTGACGCTTTGCGTTTTCGCTGTGACAAGGGAACAGCACCTTCGGGTGTTGGGGACCTTCTTTCAGGAGTTCCAAGACCATCTCTTCCCCTCCCTCGCCCACCGCGGCGATGAGGCGAGGCACCGTCCTCACCACGACCTCGACGGTGACCGTGGTCATCGTCGTGTCGATGATCACGGCGTCGGTCGTCGTCATGAGAACGCCTGTGGTCGTCGTAATCTCTTGTACGTCCACCATGGTCACGGGGAGCCCCGCGCCTGTCGTCTCGGCGGTACCGGTCTCTGTCTCTGTCACGGTCTCTATGGCCGTCTCGATCCCGATCCCTGTCTCTGTAATCACGGTCTCTGTGATGTCCATCATCATGCCTCCGACGTTCACGGTCCTCGCGATACCCACGGTCGACGCGGTCTAGATGAAAAGAAGGAAAAGTAGTTTGCATGAGTAACGTGCGTTGCTGCTGAAGACAGCAGATTGGCGATGCGAGCGACATCCACGGGAAGCGCTAGCTGATGAGAAGGGAGAAAGCATCACAGTGCACAGATACTATGATGCACCATGAGCTCATTGTTGGCAGGGAAAAAATGAAGAGCGAGCAAACGCGAGGAGAAAGCCGAGTACCTCAATCGCCTCTGGTTGAGTACAAACAGGCTTTTATGGCTGTCTGTGAAGACCACTGGATGGAGCTGTATAAATTTTCGACTTACCACTGGAGTCTGCCATTTGTGCGTATTTTCTCCCTGTCCTACACGCTCGGTCAAGCTGGAATGTGGAAGTTCGTGGTCAACGACGAAAACTCCGCGCGAGGCCAGGGCGCGGGAACTGCTGACGTCATCTGCGTGACCCCGTGCACCACCTACTAGGCCGAGCATCACCCGCAGTCCTCACCTCTTGTTCGCTCGAGCATGCCTACCGACCTCCCCTATGCCGCCGACGCCCAGGTCTCCTTGACTTATGACGAACTCGAGGTGTGCCTATCTCCTGCCTTTTTAGTAGCTTTAAGCTGAGGCCTATCTAGGTACTGCGACTACAATACCAGAAGGAGCTTGCTCAATCCCATGTCACCGTCCAGACAAAGTTCAACTATGCCTGGGGATTGGTGAAAAGCCCAGTTCGCGAGCATCAAGTCGAAGGCGTTCGGATACTCCAAGGTAAGCTTGTCTCCGACCGCCGCCATTCACTCCCGCTGATGTTTCGTCGACGACAGACTTATACCGGACGGAACCCACCCGACGCAGAGAGTGCTTGTACTATCTTGCGCTTGGATATTACAAGATGGGTAACTACGCAGATGCGAAGAGCTTCAATGGTCGGTATGCCTAGCTAGAGTCCGGACGAACCACTCACGGTCAACTGCAGATATCTTACTGGAGAAGGAGCCGACCAACCTCCAAGCTCAAAGTCTAGCATCTCTCATCGAACAAGCTGTCACCAAAGGTGCGTGCTTTGAGACGTCGGCGTCTTCTCGTTTTGTTCATTTAATTTCAGAGGGATACGTTGGGATGGCACTTGCGGGGGGCATAGCCGCTCTGGGCACGCTTGTCGTCGCTGGTCTCATACGGCGAGCAGTTCGTAAATAATGTCGTCGCATGCGCTAACACTTTTTCTGTCTCTCCATGTCTCTTATGTTCATTCGGCACGTTCAATTGCTATCTACGCTAAATACTACACCGAATCCTCACTTATTGTATTCCATTATTCATGCTTTGCATCGGACATCGCAATTAGACGTCAGAGCTGAGCGCTGATCACCCGCACGCGTAGCATCTAGTGTGTTTCATGTTCAACTGGCTCTCACACCAACGCGGCTGATAGGTAGTTACATTAATCTACACGAACGTCCATGGGCAAGCGAAAGTCATCCTTCGATGCAATTGTTATATAGATACGTGAATGAATAGCGGGGATACACCTGAAATCGGGTTTCTTGGTTGAAATGTCATGAAAGATGTCTTACAGACGAGTGGTGGTATGGTTTCTTTTGGAGGGTCGCTTATCGTGTCTCGCAATTAGAATAACGCGTCACGTATCACGTAGGAAGAAAGTTGGCTATGGCAGACGTGAGTCGCAGGGAGCCATATATTTCCTTTGCTTACCTGCTTGCGCATCCATCTCTGCAGTGGTGAGCTTTACGACAATTAAAATTGTGCATATCAGCGACCCTCGGATGCGAGCTCACCTTGAACGAAGCTAACCCAATGAACAAGAATGATATACATACTCCAATCTCGAAAATCAACCATACACATGCCCAAACTATCGCACTCGGTGAGATGCTCAGCCACAGATGGATGAACACTCACAATGTGCGGAGATATGAGGAAACATGATGTGAAACTGCGTGCAATCAGAGTCGTTGACTTTGCGAAAAAACTTGTCGTCTGCGATGTCCCCTGCAAAGGAATATTATGTGGAGCAGTGATCATACAGATTCTGCTTACAAACAACGAAGAAGACACTGCGGGTGTGCGCGAGTGAGAACAGGGTAATAGATGTGAAGGCGAAAGATGCTAACTTCATTACACCAACGAATAAGCAGTACCACCTTAGCGCTTGGCTAGGAAAAGTTGAGTAGCGCGCGTACGGTGCATCCGTTAATCACCTACGCATGGTCAATAAACCAAAAACCGACTAGAAGACCCTCGTAGAGGATTGTAAGCAGTATAGTCCTTCGGTTGGTAAGCTAGCCAATAGGATAAGAACGATAATATTTACTCACAGTTTATCGCGAACGAGGACAAGTGGGGTAATCAATCCAAAGCCGAGCACGAAGCTGAGTATTTTGGCGACTAGGGTATCAAACCCACCCAACATGAATACACCACCAAAGATGGTAGAACCAAAATATCCTGCAGGTAATATTATCATTGGTTTACCACCTTCAACGAGTGTTGCTCCGCCTAGGTAAGGATCGATAGTGACAGATAATATCGTCCCGCCTGTCAGAATTGCCTGGTGAATGAGATCGATTTGTTCACAAGATGTTCTATATGAGCAAGGATTACGAGTATTATGGCAGACAACCCACTGCAATTATGTGGCAGAGCTCGTGCCAGCCAATAGTGAATAGCTTGAGCGGATTGATCAGTGTCCGAGCGCCAGGGATGTTCCACACTCCAAAGATGACAACAGCATATACAACTGTCTGAGGGACCGGTCCAACGTCAACAGAGTTCAATTTGTATATGGTCACGGCACGCACAACGTATAGGACGACCACCTATAGAAGTGTATCCTGGTAAGCGCGGCATTTACGGTCTCGGGCTGCACCGATGGCAAAGTACGAACCTGGTCATGTGTCGGGGTCAACGGCGGAGTATACGGTGGGGTGGGCAATACTCCTGCGGGAGGCCCTGCAGGGGAGACGGACGACATGAATAGGCAGATGAACTGCCGGTGGGCTCTAGATGAGGGGAATAAGTTGAACAGGTGCTTGGATCGGATGAAGCTTGTAGTCGAGCGTGAGAAGGTTTGTAGGAAACTCCTCGTGCAGACCGCAAGGCCAATGCTGGGAGAGGATGGCAAGTTAGACAGAGCTGCTACGAGCCTCCCCGAACCAGATGTCCGCGTCACATGGCCAGTTGCCATTCTGGGAAAGAAGGCGCGTCAGTCACGTGCATAACGCGTTGATTGCTTTCTTTGGAACTCCGCCCTAAAGACCTAATAAATAGCAGTCGCGTCAGGACCCTTCCCTGATTCTTACTCTCTTTCTCTACACTTCTTAAGTGACTCGTACAACTGAACAATGGTAGGCATAACTGCATTACTTTGCCGCGTTCCAACTGAACTCGGTGAAAACAGTCTGGAAAAGGAAAGGCGTGAGTTGCCCTAGTCCTGAACGGGACCTGCAGGCGCTCATGGAAACGTAGTGGGAAGTCCTCTTCTGGCAAGACTGGTGGAGACGTAAAGTCACAGTCCCGCTCATCAAAAGCCGGCTTGCAATTTCCTGTTGGTCGTATCCACAGACTCTTGAAGAAGGGCAACTATGCTCAACGCGTTGGGGCGGGAGCGCCTGGTACGTTCGACATGCCAGCCTCGGTAATGTAATCACGCATGATCTCTCAGTATATCTCGCTGCTGTGCTTGAGTACTTAGCGGCTGAGATTCTCGAGCTGGCGGGTAATGCAGCTCGTGATAACAAGGTAATTCCCTTCCATGGAGGCCAGACATGCATTGCTTACCCGTGGTAGAAACAACGTATTGTCCCTCGCCACCTACAACTTGCTATCCGAAATGATGAGGAGTGAGGTGTTGCGAAGGCTGGGCGAGTACATTTGCTAATCTCCGTTACAGATTGAACAAACTTCTTGGAGATGTGATCATTAGTCAAGGTGGTGTCGTGCCGTTCATCAACCCAGAACTACTGCCATCCAAATCCAACAAAGGGAAGAAGGACGGCGCGTCGCAAGAAGTCTAGATATAGCCCTACCCTACC
>JBBPKC010000021.1:11378-47414 GCA_038089055.1 Tylopilus aff. balloui | reverse complement strand
TTAGCGCACCGTGTAGCACCGACCAGATATAGAACAGGGTGACCCACGTGTGTGCTCTGGAAATTGAGCCCATGGCAACTCGCTGTAGGGGTCGTCTGTGGTCTGTTCATCTGTGGTGAAATCAATGTTGAGACGACCAATGTCAGGGTCTATCAGGTCGAGACGGGGCACGTCGTCGGAGGGGCGGGAAGGCGTGCCGATCTGCGGAGGGTGGTCGGTGTGGTAGACCTGGACCTGATAAGCCTGGGCAGGGGTAAGGCCGGACCTGGTAAGAGCCTCGAGTGCGGCATCCGGGGGATCTTCCGGTTTGGGGGGGATGATGGCGGAAGTGATAGGCGCGCTGGCGACGGAAGGTGCGCGGGCATGGATTGTGGGTGGTGCGAGCGCATGTGTACGGTGTTGGGGGATATGGGGATGGTGGTAGGGGGAAGAAGCGGGGAGATGGGGCTGGGATGGGGGGGACTGGGAGTAGGTGGGATGGCGGTAGTAGGGAGGCTGGGGCACGATGCCAGACGGATGAGAAGTGCGTCTGTCGATCGTGTGGGGGTAGTAATTGTACGGCGGGGAGAACTGGTTCACTGGCGGGTGATACGGGACGTTCTGAGCGGGCTGGCAGTAGTGTGGATTCACCGCCGCCTGGTGGTGGGTCGTCGGCGGACGGCCAAAGATGGACTCGTAGGCCTCGTTGCGCTTGTCTGGTTGACGTGGGCCAGCTGGTCGCTCCATCGTGGCTGGCAGTGGGGAATAAGGTCGTCACCGTCCTCGATGAGCTCGCAGACGTTCTGTCGTAGCTGGCGTCGGCGAGTCTAATCACTTTGAAAACGCGCAACAATGCACAGCCCGGTTTTGGAACCCAAGCTCGCCTTTCCCAGCGCTATCAACGACGACGGCGACGACTCTATGCACGGCCAAGTACTGCACCCGACATGTACGCTATCTCGACCTCTGTCCCCACGCACGCTCGCCCAGTTCCTTCCAGATTTCACCCGTAGCGACGATGACCCGCTCCTTGACGCTCTGCAGACTGTCGAGTGCAGGTCGGACGTCAAGCACAAAGACGGGCTGCCCGTCCGGAGCAGGTGGAGCCGAGTAGTAGTCGATCACGTAGCGTACTTCTTCTCGTGTACGTGGCCTCCGAATGATCCAGTCGTGACGGTCAAACGGAGGCTCCGTGCTGCAGCAGGCGTCAGCTTGCATAACCACGCGACGCAGAAACGCACTTGAACCGGGAGGGTAGCAGCCATCCAGCGAACATCCAGAGCCGCGCCTTGGGGGACAGCTCGCCGGGACGACCCTTGAACCTGGCGAGATGGGGCTCTTCATCTCCAGGTCTGGCAGCGAGCACATCGGTCGCGGTGGCAGAAAACGGAGAGAGGGAGCCTACTGGGCGACGCGCTGCTCCCACTTTAGGACTTGGGCCCAAGCACGTTCGTTCAAGAAATTGTGAATCTCAACCATTGTCTCTACGTGCTCTACGGGAGTCTCCCAACCTTTTCTGACGAGTGCATTATAAAACTGCTGGGGAGAGGGGTACTCCCACGTCTGTTTGTTTGCTGGGTCGGTGGCGCGTGGTATTGAAGAGAGAGTGCGCTCGGTGGGGAGCTGCTGAGAGTTGTCGAGCGGGGTCTGCGGAAGGGAAGGTATTTGGTTGAGGGGATTGAGCTGTGCAGACTCTGGGTGGTCGACCGGACATTTGCCGGGCTGTGGGTGCTGTACGGGACACTGCGAAGGGGAGGAGGAGGAGGAGGACATGGGGGCAGAGACACGTGACGGGATGAACCGTAACTCGGTGGTGTCGTGCAAGACGGTGCGTATGGCCGAATCCGTGATTGATGTCGACGAGCTCGATGTCCGCTGCGCAGGCGTACGCCACTACGCCCGCACCGACCGTCCACGCTCACCACGCCCAACGAAACGCCCACTAACCATCTCCCTCGTCGACTCAGACAGCGACAACCCTCCCACCTCGTGAGTGTCCTCGTCAACGCGCCGACAGATGTGGTGATTCGTTTCACTAGTCCTGGTCTCGTGAACCGCTGTACCGAACTCCAGCGTATCACACAGTCGGTCTGTCCACCTGAGCGTCGTACCCCAATACGTCCCGTCTGACCCAACACAAAAGGAATTGGCATTGCGTGCAGCACTTTTTGACGGCCGCCCATCCAAGAAGCGTGCAACCAGCGCCATCAAAATGGCTTTGGATGCAGTGAAAAAAAACCAAAACGAGCTCAAGCGCAAGGAGCGCGTCCCAGAGGTGATCGAGATCTCCTCCGACAGCGAGCCCGAAATCTGTCCTTCCAAAGTGCGTCGCACAACGCGTCTCCGCGGCCAACCACTCTAACCACCATATCAACACGATCCCAGAGGCAGAAAATCGACCAATATGTAGGGTCACCGTACAACACAGGTGGTACATTTGACGATCCCGGTGTCATGCCAAAGCTCGAGACCGAATTCTCCCGCCCCGACTTCCATTCCCCTATCCCGTCTGATCGCGGTATTCCCGACGATGACGACGAAGATGGGTACATAAATTTTCTCGCCTCCCTGGATATCTCAAACGAGGCAAATGTAATGTAGCTTGTTGTGCTTTCCAGTCAAAGTGCTAATAAGCTTGTTTCATTACAGTGGGTTCCTCTACCAGAAAGAAACAAAGCAGAAGATTTGACACCGATATACGAACTGGACAATGCCATGTCCAAACCACGGTCGCTGCCTTCTCCGCATCGTCATCGAAAAAAAAACCCTATCGACTATCGCCATGTTCCACTTGATTGGCTTTCAGTCGGTCCATGGGGAACAGTGAGCATGCAATTGCTTACTCGGTTGACTCGGGCTTTGTCTTACCCAGTGCTAGATATCCAGGTACTATGGTCTCACCAAGTTTCCAAAACCATTTTATCATGCTCGGAGACAAGAGCGTCTGCTTCCCCGTTGTCCACCGAACCTTTATTATGAACAAGGGTACTCTAAGCTCGAGCTGACTGCAAAGTACCCACACTTAACGTCTGGATGCAAGTGCTGCAAACTAGATTGAGCTTGCGCGTCTAGCTAACTTGGGTTACGCAGCGGTCAATAAGATCATCCAGGCGCAAGGTACTGTAGTACTTTGTGCCGTGGTGGATCGTGGTTTCGAAGATTCTGACGATGAAGGAGGTCAGCATCACACTCACGGATTTCGGATTTAATTCGATTCGCGCGCTTATTTCTGTTGCAGATTCTCCCCCACCGCCTCCAGAGAACAAACCGGGTTCGTTGGTCGCTTACCATCATGGTCGAGGTAATGTACTACGATATCCGCGGTGCAGTTCAGTGACACTCCAAACTAGTGCATGTGGCATCTGCGCATTGTCACTCACGAGTCGGTGAGTAGTTGTCTGCTCAGAGTGCGCGAGAACTTGACCAAACTTGCTGGACTACCGCAGACTCAGTGATCAAGTACTATACTGTCCATGACATTGCGTTTAATCCTCTCAAGTGAGTGACATGCGACAACTCGCATGTGTAGGTACTTTACAACTCCAGCAGTCCAAGACAGTTTCTGTCATCAGGCTACGATCTCGTCATTCAAACCTGGGAGATACTTGATCCTGATGATAGCGACGAACGCAAAGGTCTCGACGCAATGCATGAATGTAAGTCTGCATTACTGATCAATTATGCTCATTCTCATTTTTACGATTCTCGCATTCGAATTCAGTCACACTTGATTCCAGACCGCAAGACTTGATGTACGCCCCCGATGGATCGGCTTTGGCAGTTGCTTGTCATGACGGGTATGTAATGTCATGCGCTCTAGTCGTTCGCATCCCTACAGTGCCCTGCAGTACCGTCCTACTGTATTCACAGGACCTCTTCGGGGACATGATCGATGTAAGATTTTCTCCCAAGAAGTTCAACGTAGCGCCGAGAGGACTCGGTCACGCTGCTGGCTCTACTCTTTGGGGGAAGGGACCGTCGCAGCACCTATTATTCACGTCCTCCGAACCAACGGAGAAAGACGATTACAGCGGATTTCACCATGCCTTTGATACTTGCAAAGGGGTTCAGGCAATTCAATTTGATGCCACGGAAGCGGGGGATGGCGCCACCGTGAGTCCGGATGGGACGACGCTTGTTTTGTTCACGTGGGGAAAGGATCGCTCACATCTCGTCCGCCTCTACGATGTTCGCCGCAAAGAGAAAGAAGCTTACGAGACGGAGGAGCTCGAGAAGTTCCAAGTACGACCAGTCATTGGCCCGAGTCAGGGACTAGGTAATTTGGAAGAGGTAAATCAAGCTTCGTTCTCACCTGACGGACGCCTTCTCGCTGTTGCGCGGAGCGACAATGCACTACACGTCTACGATGTTCGCGCACTAACACGCGGACCACTGTGCCGGTTCGAGCACCACGACTCGGATGCTGTCGGCGGTGGAGGGTTTGGCATTGTCGCAACCAATTGGATACAAGGCAAGGACAGAATCGGAATCGTGAGCGGGGGCAATGACGGTAGGTACCCTATTTCATTGACCTGGGCCAACCAATTAGGGACTCATTGACAAGGCTGCGTACGGTTGTGGGAGCCAGGGCTAGGAGTCACGAGCGACGTCCAAGGCGCGGTCCTCGGGAGGACCGACTTTGACGTTGCTCATTTTTCTGTTGGGGATCGGGGGAGCGGGGAGCTCCCACTGGTCATGTACGTGTAAGTCGCTTGCAGGATGGCATACGTCTCATTCCCCACGCAGCGGTGATTCTGGGGGTGGCATGCACACTTACGATTTTACGAACGAGCAGGGGATACTGATCTAGAGAGACAAGTTTCTTATGATTATATTACCGTGTAGCGACAGTCATTGTTTGGACAAATACCGTCGTGATTTACTTCCGACCATGATCTCGAGCAGTCCGTGAAGAAATCGACGAACGCATGGGCGAGCATGATGAAAAGAGGTCCGTGCGCTGTAAGCCAGCACCGAGGTCGGACTTTGAAGGCTCAGGGTGGTTCAACAAAACCATCGCGTCGAGATGAACCACCCCCATCTGTTTTCCTTTCCTCCACACCCCCACCCCGATCCCAACCGCCCCTCTAACTGATGTCTGACAACGAGGGACCGACTAAAAAGAGTGGTTATCGCCTTGAATACGCGGCTTCGGCTCGTGCAAAATGCAAAGGTGTCTCAAACTTACCCTTGCCACAATCCCACCAGCCGCTGACTTTTTTCTCTTCACCGAGGCGCCAAGCCTTGCTCAGGTGGGAAAGCGTAAGGTTCGGTACGCGGTTAAGCTAATGTAAGGCTGCTAGGAACCCTCATACCCAAAGGCGCCTTGCGACTCGGCTCCGTCGTCGACTTCAGGGGTAACACCAGCTTGTGTGTTTCTGTCTCTCTCCTATCGTTCATTCTGATTTACAGCATGCCCTTGTCCTGCAGTGCATGGCGTCACTGGGGATGCACTACTCCGAGGATCATAACGAATATAAAAGCCATGTTCTCCAATCCTGAGGAACTTGATGGGTTCGAAGATCTCAAGGAGGAAGACAAAGCACGCGTGCAGCGTGCCTGGGAAGAAGAACGTGTTGCCGATGAAGACATCCCTCCGTCTGCACGAAAGCCAGCTGACGCAGAGGACGACGAGGAGAAGCCCAAGAAAAAGCGTGGCCCCGTCAAGAAAAAGACCGACTTTGAAGAGGTGGAAGGAGAAGAGAAACCAAAGAAGAAGCGTGCGATCAAACCGAAAAAGACTGGCGAGGAAGCTGAAGCTGAGGGTGAAGCCGAAGCTGCGACTCCAGATACGGAAGAAAAAAGCAAGAGTGTCCCTGCTAAGAAGCCACGCGCGAAGGTCCGCGCCACAACTCATCTTTGAGCGCTGTCTTCATCTACCTTCCAGAAACACGAGGGTGAGGAAGATGCGGAGAAACGAAAGAGGGCGGCTCGACGGCTGGCCGCCCCTAAGAGAGCCAACCTCAAGAAAAAGGCTACCAAGGTCAGCATGTCACGGATTCATAGAAGTGTATCTCATTCCGTGTTAACTCTTACCCATTAGGATGAGTCTGAAGCTTCGGGTGAGGATTTTACAGAGGAACTCGCTGAAGTGGAAGATGAAGAGGATGATGACGCGGACGAGCCCGCCAGCAAGAAGAGAAAGGTGGGTATGTGGTCACCCTTTTCTTCAGGGTCTAATGCGTTGTAGCGGCCCGCATCAACGAAGCAGGCTGCCGCTGCTAAAAAAACAAGGGCTACATCATCTCGAGCGAAGAAATCCAAGGCAGTCGTAGAAGAGGATGAAGACGAGTAATTATTCTCGCGGGAACTCAAACCTCTCGTTCGTAGTGTTCATTTCAATGTTCTTTCCCGCTGTTGTTATTTTGATGTGATGCACATCTTTAAGCTTCAAAGCTTTAAGCGCACACCCCTGCGTCAGAAGTGTGGCTACTGTATGCTGTATTACAGTTCATGAGTGAAAACGGTAACCACCATCCTAAACATTGTGTCCTTCTCTGCCAGTCGCGTCGACCTAAAACTTGTACGACTATATCCCCCTAGGTCCACGAGATAGCCCTACCAATTTGAATAACATCCTCACAGTTTTGCACTGACATCTCCCATCTTGCTCTGGGCGATGCTCGGGTTGGACGCAGGGCTAGCGTTAGCAAATAGTCCGTAGAGCTCCTCGGCTGCTTTCCTGACCTCCTCTGTAAATTCTGCGTTGGGCATCTCAGCGCGAGAGGTGATGGTGTACTGCAAGTAATCTGCAGTCAAGGACATCTTGTGAGCATTCATTTTGTCAAATGTGAGACGGGGTGAGCACACCATCGAATCCGGTCATGTAGGCGACACCGAAACCATCGGGGGTAACTTCACCCCATCCATACACTCCGAGGCGACTGCTGAAAACGGCGCTAGTCGATAGTATCCAATGTGAGGAGCGAGTATAAAGCGGGTCTGTGAATAATGCTGGCTCAGGCATTGAAGATGGTTTGGTGAGGCGGAGACCTGGACGGCCCGCTGGAATGAGCCGACATGGCAGAGAAACAGGAAGCGACGAACCTAACATGAGTCTGTCTACACCTTCGCCTATGACGGCTTCTGAGGCTAGTCGTGTGTGTTTCTTGACTGCGTCTCTTAATAGTCGCACCTTTTCTTCCCTCGTCGCTACGTCCTTTATCAATCACCGAACGCACTTGGGCTCGCCGTGGAGCCAGAAGCAACGTCGCAACCCACCCGACTTTCCCATCATCGCGCGGACAAACGCGACACATTCATCGCTCACCACCCTAATGGTTTCTGTACGCCCTTTGTAGAACTGCCTGGTCGTAGCGGCTTCATATGTACCCACAGGCCATGGTCTGACTTTACCATCAAACCGTTCCGCGAGCCGTGCATAAGCAAGTTGCACAATCATCTGAGCCCAGCCATCGGGCCCTATACCGAATACCTTAATAGCAGCCTTTCCGTAACTAGTCCTGAGAAAAGAAAGGGACTGCGAGGAAGCAAGCTCGTGTAGGAATTGCCGGGACTTTGATATCGCGCCATAAATTTCAGGAATGGGTGTCAGATCAAAATCAAGAGGTTGCGGTGTGGCAATAACGGAAGGCGAAGGTGACAACTGGAAGTCCGACTTGGGATCTGCCATGAATCCCAGAAGCTCATCGCATAGGCGGACTGTGGGTGTCCCGTCCATGACACTATGTTCACCCATCAGCCCTGCGACGCAGTTATCAAACACTGCGAACTGGACGGGTTTGTCGACATAGCGCGAGGAAAGGGCTCGTGAGACGCTGGCTGGATTTGTAGGTGACTAGGTATATGGGTCATTGCTCGGGTAGGGGGAAGACGGTTCTCGGTCACCAATGACACTCACTGAAAGCGTTCCATGCCACAAAGCCCTTGACACGTCCACATTATTCTCTGGGGGTGGTGTCGAGTCATCCAAGGACACCACAAAAGCCGATGAATGAACCTCGCGTAAGAGAGCCGCGTTCCGTGGTACCGAAGATAGTCGTGCAAAATCCTGGATTTGCGTTGAGTTTTCGGGCGCTCGAAAGCGTGCTTTTGCTAGTGGCAAAGACAACAGTGGGGAACACACACCGTTGCCCATAGATCTCTGCTGTGGGCGGTCAATGCACCGACTGCAGGATATTCATCCACAGTATGGTCATATATGTATTGGAATTGGCTGTGGTGCAAATGAGTGTCCCAGTACAGATCCGACAAGATTCGAAATGACACTGATATATATTTTGGAGGACCTGTGCATTCTCTGAAGACATACCTGATCAAGTCACCCATGCCGATTACCTTTGCCCCGACTTGAGCCTTTAACTTCCAGAAACGATTTTTGCGGATAACGATGACATGGCCGAGGTCGTCGTGTGGATTTGGGCTATCGGCGTAAGAGATGCTCCAGTCGAGGCCTTGTGTGCCCGGGAGACGGGAACAGTCGAACATCCAGCTAGGTTTGGGTTGTGGGTAAATAAGTGAGGGGATGGTTAAGAGGGACATGCCGATAAGTGTCCATACAAAGTTGGGTGTCCTTGATCGTGTCAGGGGATAGATTACCTGAGCGGAGGCTTTGACGGAATAACATAGCGGCGCGAGTGATGGCAGCAGCACGAGCAGCGGGTGTGTGCGGAAGATGCGCAGGTTGTGGCTCGAAACCGTCTACGGAGGAAATGGAGCAATGACAAGAGTCTAGTTGACAAAGGCATGATCTACTTACAGTAGTATGACACATTGACGACGACCTAGAAGATGAACGTCAGAGACAAGAGAGAAGGGAGAAGCGTGAGCTGACCGAGTCTCTGTAGGCAAGATAGCCCAAGTCATCCCACCACTCCTCCAGCCAATGGTCTCTGTCGTTCTTGCGCTGGAGGAGGGATTGGTGAAGGGCGGGGCCAGGTCCGCGCGCAAAGTCGTCAATCTTGCGGCATACAGTGGCGAACTCTTGAGTGGAACGGGCGAGGGGACGCAAAGAGTCTCTGAGTCTCTGAAGGGTAGCGTGGAGGGGAGGTACGGGGAGAGGGGAGAGAGAGGATGGTTGGCCTACAAAATTTGGGATGGGAGGAGCGAGCGCCTTCCAGTTTTGTGGGCGAGCCTGGTGGAGAGCGACCCTCGCCATCGAC
Source organism: Tylopilus aff. balloui (assembly GCA_038089055.1). Classification (NCBI taxonomy): domain Eukaryota; kingdom Fungi; phylum Basidiomycota; class Agaricomycetes; order Boletales; family Boletaceae; genus Tylopilus; species Tylopilus aff. balloui. The sequence goes on along the minus strand of JBBPKC010000021.1, from coordinate 38,313 downwards.
ATGGATCAAATCATATGCAAGACAAGTTCCCACGAAACTGGGCAAACCAAATATGTCCCGTGCAATCCGTTTCTGTAGGCAAGAGATTATCTAGCTCTGGGCGAGAGCCTAATGTCGCGCAAGTCAAGCCTTGAAAGATACAGCGATCAAATCCTGGGGTCGTTAAGTGTAGGTAGAGAGGCCGTCCGTTGTGTAAGACAATCACTTGAAATGAGTACAGCAGAGGTGCTGGGACATCGCATCGGAGGGAGTCGAATCGGTAACGTATAGTCGAGTCCAACCCCAACATTCAGCACCCTTAGAGCAACAACACCGTCATCCATGCATGTACTATGGGGACAAAGAAAACGCGCGTACATGGGGTAGGACAGTCAAGTGCTAAGGTACGCTAGTGACGGCAGACATACGAAACCCAGGAGAGACACGCAACGGGACAGTTGAAGAGTTCTTGATCTCGGCCCATTCGAAGACGAGGTATCGGTGAGCGTAGGGTCGCGAGTAACTCGTCCGAAAGGGAGGACACGGCTGAAAGCGCATTTCTCTTGATGCGAAGAGGCAAATAGTGAGTAATAATATTTCGTTGCGCTTGCTAGACTGGAAGCTCGTGCTCAGAAAGGTTGTCGGCACCACTCGTCAACGATAGCGTCACGCTCATGGCTGCGGCCGACCTGACTACTTGTCACCATACGGACAGCGCAGTTTACCGGTTCAATGACACGGACCAGATGGTAACCTAGGACCAAAACGTGGTATTTGACAACTAGATTACAACTTGAATGCTCGGTGACTCGGTATGTGTCTTTGTTCAACATAAGATACCAGTGTAATAGCATCCCGACAGGCTGACTCGCAAACAGCAACATCACTGGTCCGAAACAGTCTGCAACGTTCTGCTCCATTCAACAACCTTGGGATGAGCTTGCACCTGGCAGAGCATGTCAGTGGTCCGGGTCGACTGGAGCGCGTATTTCAGGATACCTTCTTTGCATTGAAGTTGAGGACTTGAAGTCCATCCAAGGAGGTTGCGCGGGACAGGGCTACGTATGCCTGGCCTTAAGGCTGGTAGGTATGGGGTGGAAGCATTCAACGGCGAACCTACCTTTCTCAAACACCCTGGCTAGGTCAACTTTGACTCGTTCTAGCGTTTGGCCTTGAGACTTGTGGATACTCATCGCCCACGCGAGAATCAAGGGAAGCTTTCAGTCAATTAGGAGTGGGCTTATTGAGCACAAGGGCGTTCATCTTCCTACCTGTGTTCTTGAGACCTGTGTTTCACCACTGGGAAGCTCGACTTTCCAGTTTTCAGGCGTAATCAGAACTTCTCGCCTCATCTTATTCGGTAACAAGAACTCCACAAGAGGAACCATCATATCATTCGTCGAGGCCTTTTGTCTCTCCGGTTTGGGCCACCCATTTCGATCGACGTCATCGTAGTCGGTTTGATACAGAGAGGGATTCACAAATCGTAATACTTTACCCATGCTCCCATTGACGAGCGATTCGTCCATGTTCTTGATAAGCATCACCTGAGCACCAACACGCAGTGTGAGCTTCTTAGGGGCCATAAAGTTCGATAGTATCTTTTCTCTTTGGGTGGGATCAGTAATTGCTCCTGCATCCGTTGCAATGAAGTCCTTTTGTTCTGTGTTAAGAATCGACATTCGACCCTGGTTCGATCTCTCGACGTCATCTCTGCGGGGAAATCTTCGGGATACGATGAGCGAAAATACCCTACGAAGACGATGCACCCACAGCTCTGTCGGCCCGATGCCGTCCCCGTATTCGATTTCCCGTGAGAGCGACTTGAATTTCGAGATAGAGTGTGGCGTCAACCGCCCGAACCTCATCTCGTCGAGCATATCAACAAACTCTGACGTGTTGCGTGGGTATGGCGGGAGACATGGTGTCAAACAAACGCTAACCTTGATCTTTCTGCCGAAAAACCTTTGCGAGGTTAAACGTATGTTTGATTGCCGAGTCCCACATCTCCGCCTCAAAAGCAAACTTTACTTTTGCTGTCCCTTTGGCCACAGGGGGAAGCTGGAAAAAGTCTCCTGTAACAACGAGCTGTACATTTTTCGTGATTACGGAGCCAAGAGAGGAAGAAAAATCCTACTTGAATTCCTCCAAATGGATCTTTGGACTTGCGGAGGGTGCTAGCGACTCTCGCCAGCTTGTCAAACAAGTCGCCGTCTAGCATAGAGACTAAGGTCTGTTAATCTGTGCAGTTACTCCAAGTCTCAAAATGTTCACCTTCATCGATGATAAGCACTTTGGTACGAGCCCACCGGGTGGCGGCCTTTTTGTTCTTTCGGACTTTTAAAACAAGGTCATCAACAGCACCCTCTCCAATGCCAATCCCTGCGAACGAGTGAATCGTCACACCCCCAATATTGCACGCGGCGATGCCTGTAACTTGCCACTCAGCCTTACAAGTATTTTGTTACAATGTTTGCGGGGGAGCACACCTGTGGAGGCAGTAATTGCCACTGCATCAGGGGCCTTGGGATGTTTTTTCCGGAGGGTACGTATAATCTCCCGTAAGAGAACAGACTTTCCAGTACCTGCGTAGTTAGAGGTATGTATGCGCGAGAGTGAAGTACTTGATCGCATACCAGCGCTCCCTGTGTAGAACAAACTACAGCCCTGCTCAACAAGTCGAAGAATTTGAGTCTGCTCTTGACTAAGAAAGATGCCCGCTGGGTGAGCTGGCGATGCAGCTGCCGTTGCGGAAAGGTCGGTGGACTTAGTGTTGGTATTTGGGCCGGTCGCTGAAGAGGTACGGATGACTCCCGTGAATTTGGATGAACTAGTGTATACATCATTCTCCCAATTGGGGGGCAAGGCTCGTTTCTTCGCAATTGGTTCATGAGCGGATGGGGGAAGGGGTCGTTTGCTACTGTTGGCCATGTTAGCAGGACCAATGTTGGCATAATTCAGCGAGAGTGTGGAAGAGAGGCTAGTTTGCTCTCGTCCATCCAGACCAGCCTGAATGTCCCGGATACGCTGTGCCCAGGCATCAAGGGACTTTCGATCTGTATCTGAATCAGTCCTTGAGCTCGTGGACCAGTCTCGCCTGACAGTTCGAAGTCCTGAGAGCGCTGTTTTGGGACCAGACATAACTGGTCAACGGTGGAGTAGAAAAACAGCCGTTCAAGCTGTACCAGACGCGACGACCCAGAAAACGACCGAAGCGCGTGACCGTGGCTGTGCCCCGCATCTTCACTCAGGTTTCCGACCTGAGCTAGGGGGGGGGGGACTTCTGCGCGACACCGAGAGATCTCCCAAGCACGAGCGCACTGATAGTACACACATTGTAGATAGGCTCGTGACCTCTGAGCATGACCGATCTGTCGACAGCCTGTTTACAACGCGATCACGTGAGGCTCCTTCAAATCGGTCTACAGTCAGACTACTCAAAAGGCATAACCGCCTATCATGCATAGTGCTTTGAGCACTGCTGGACACTGCCCAAGTAGGGTGGCTGATGCTCATTAATGCATAACATTCATGATCCATGACAAAGTGAAACCACCTGTCAGTATGCGTTATGAGGTGTTCTACTATGCAACTTTGGTCAGTGTGCTAGTGTAGGACAGAATTAAACCATGCGAGATTCTATGGAGCAAAAATCTGCACTTCTCAGCTGCCCATTTCCACGCCGATAAGACGAGGAAGTGATCATCAATATCGGCATTTCACCAGAACCGGTCCAGGATGGAGACAAATTTCACTGTCCGGGCAGAAACAAGCCGTAAATATCGAAACAGGGTGGAGACCACAATTTTATACTCCCTGGAACCAAACAAGCGCAAGCATGACCTTCGTGAGTTTGTCGCGTCTCGCCCAGTCCGAGTTTGTCATCCAATGTCCAACCTGAAGACGGTTATTGACCGTCTCAAAAGTGAAAAAGTAAAGGAGCGTCAGGAGGGAGTCGCGTTATTGCGTTCCGCTTTTGCTCGCGATGATGCAGTGTACAGCATCGAAGACAGTCGTGGCTGGCTGGTCCTCTACCAAGCCTTGTTCACGACAGTCAAAATCGAGAAGGTCGACGCCGTCAAGAAAAGTGGAAAGTCAGGGACAACTGGTGCAGCTGCCCAGCGCAGGCTCTCGGAAGCCGCGGCCGTCGTACGCTGGCTGGTCGAACGGAGTGTCCACTGTCTCAGCAAAAAGGCACTAACACCCCTCCTTGATCATCTCACTCAAATGCTCGTCCATCGCGGTCAATTGTTTACTCCAGTAGCCTTGGATTATATTAAAACAATCAAAGTCCTCCTTTCCTGGACTCCTCATATGGACCACCTTAACATCAATATCTGGCTCAAGCTTGTAGAGATCAGTTTCAATATCATCCTGGATGATCCCATAGAAAGTAACCTCGTACAGACTAGGGACCAACTAGCAAGCTCCGTCCAAGTCGACGATTCCTTGTACCGAAGTGACTATTTGCCCTCAGATGACGGTAACCCCTCATCCGCTAGGAAGAGACCACTAAGGAGGCACAGTTCCACACCTATGTCCGGAGCAGCTTCCGACACACCCACTGATCGCCGTGCACCTCGTCATCCGGTCTCTCTCGAGCAGATCGAATGTGCGTCCCTCGTTGCGCTGTTGTTCCGTCATTCTACTGCACCATTTCTGGCCGAGGTGAAGAGACCAGACCCCAGCGATCCAGATAGCTTCCCCCAAAACTTCATCCTCGTGCCTATCACGCCTTCGTTATTCTGGCGTATGAATCGTTTTCTGGAGCGCTACCCCACAGACACTTCCTTACACCACGACTATCTTCTTGCGCTACAGCCATTGCTCTGCCAAGTAGCCCTTAACTGCAGACAGGAAGTTGACGATCTCGCAAGTCGTGCCTGGGATACCTTGGTGGGACTATGGGGTACCAAGAACAGGCGGATCAAGGAGAGCTTAGTTGGTATTCTCAAGACACTTTTCCCCTTCCTGACGGCAACTCGTGACGCGCCGGACCACGGCTGGGCAGACAGCGTTCATAAGCTCTGGACCCTTCTCGTCGGCGAAGCAGACAATCGATGGGGTATCGAGGCTCTCTCGATTGATTCACTGAGGCTGCAAGTGAGTGTCGATGGAATCGATGAGCGAGAAGTATTCGTCGCTCAGACTTTCCGAGCTGGGTGGAATTTCGACGCCAGCCAGGCATTAGCGTGGGCGTTGCTGGAGTTGCAGGCTGATTGCGCCGAGAAAGTAATGTATTCCTTGTTACTCAAAAGGCATAACTGACTGTGCACTTATAGTTGTTCGAACATTTCGAGTCTGTGCACACTGAAGGGGGCACCTCCAAAGGGAAGCGAGCTCGACGAGAAGACCCTATATCAAGCCTTCTATATTCCTTACGGGCTACGTCCACGATGAGCGTGAAGGTCCATCACCTTCGAATTTTACTCTTCTTCATCGATCGACATTGGCATCGACTGCATGATGCACTTCAAAATGACGTAATCGCCACGGTACTGCAGTTCGTTTCGGTAGATGAAGTACCCATCCAGTCGTGGGCGTTTATCTGCCTAGCGGCCATTGCTCATTGTGACAGCGTACAACCGACTTCAGTCTCTTCCAATGACATTTTTGCGGGGCCCTGTTCGCGCGGGCCTCCTACTTGGGATCCTGTATGGACACATGCCATGCGTCGCGCAAACGTTCCAGTGGTATGCCGTGCAGCCTGCCACGCCGCGCACATTCTCGTGGGTTGCGCGAGGCATCTTCTTACGCCTCATCGCGTCCTTGCAGAAATCGAATCACTTGCAAAAGACCTGGATCTCCAAGGGCCGAGTTTTCCCTATGATGCCGTTTGTATGTTCCTCGCTCAGTGTTTGAGAGTGGCTAGCCGAGATGTTCGACTATATCGCATGCAGCTAGAAGAGAAGGTGCTTGGGTGGCTTCTTGACAACTGGCGGATTGGCGCCTCAGCAAAAGATGTCAGCGGTCGATCCCGTATGCAGCCTCATACAATCGGTGACTTCCTAGACCTCTTGGAGAGCGTATGCGGATGTTCACGTCGGAGTGACCCGGTCTGTCGCATAGTGCTTCCCGACTGTGACATCGTACGTGTCATGAAGGATCACCATAAAACGAGGATCATCCGGGACTATGTATTGCATGCAATCCTTCCTGCTCCTGGCCGACTCAGAAGCTCGTTGGCAGATAGAAGTGTCGCCCAAGAGACTCTGTCAACGACGGTCAGAGCAAACCAGGAACTTGTTCCTCCCAGAGGTCGCGAGAGGAGGGTTTCGGCATTCCTAATTAAGACCATGGAATCCTTGATAGCTGAATGGGAGATGGTGAAAGATAGCAAGATGCACCCCACCGCGGAGAAAGTCCGACAGTCCCTCGATGCGGCTATCACCGCCTTAATATTCGAGTCATTACTCTCTCTGAATAGCACACTTGGCAATAGGCGAGTTATGCAATCAGCTGGGAAGGTGGTTGTCCTTCTCGCTCCTTTCATAATGGACCCCAAGTGGACGCCCGAAGAGAGACTCCTGATTCTAATGGCTCTCGAGCCTATGGTCGTCGATGTGGGTCAGGAGGATGTTGACGATCAATGGATAGCATTGATCGATCCTGGCCTGGAGTCGGGGATCAAATCCCATATTCTCCGTAGCCTAGAGCTAGGTATCTCGAGCCATACTCGCTCTCAAAGTCAGCGTCGTAACCTGCAACTGCTTCTTTGGGAGAACGTAGAGGTAGATGCTTTTCCTTTTGTGTGGTCCCTACTAATGTTGTTTTACCCTCAGGTTCAGAACGCATTTAGCACAGTCGCGGAGAATCTTAGGCAACTACTTGGTGCCCTAACTGATCAATCTACTGATAGACACGCACCCGGAACGGCAGAACACGATGGATTTGATCCGATCAGAACCACGCAAAGTACTATGCCGCACGAACAACACACATTACCCGTGACTCTTGCAACACGCAGCTTAGTAGAGATATGTATTGTCTTCCTTGCTTCCGCTCCTGCGTTGCAATGTCCGACTGGGCAAACGCCACGTGACAAGGATCTCATTAAACTGGTGGTTGAGTGCCCCGAGGAGAAGTTCCTGTTACTCGGACCTCCACTTCTAATAGTCATTCGCAGGGGACTCCTCACCCTCAATCTGGATGTCTTGGATAAGTTGCTGGTTAAATGTGCCGATCTTCTTCAGAGGTACTCTCACTCGATTAGCGATCGATTCCATATTCTGGTCGTCGACTTGTTGAAGTCGTCTTCGCATATCTGGATGGCAAAAGAAGTCGCTGTATCCCCCATTGGTGAACGTGTGCAAGTCCTTTGCGGGTGGGTATCCACTATGATGGAGGCAGTGGAGACCAAGAAGAGAACGACTTCTTGGAAAATACGAGACTTGGTTGCTCGGTTTTTAGCAAGATTTCTCGCAAAGGATCCGTCGCAAACGTGCTGGCCCACCGACTATCGCGAGGTTGAAGTTAAGCGTCCTCTGAACACCTTGCTGGCATTAAACCTTGATGAGGATATCCGCGTCCGCTTTCGTGCCGCAGTTCTCTGTGCCGGCTTGTTCTCTGTCGGCCATGATGAACTCATCCACGAATATGAGAATCTGGATGGTTTTTACAAACGAGTCCGCGATTCATTGCCTAGGGATCTTGCACAGTATGTTCTTCTCTTCTTCAGTATTATGAGCCCAACTGGATTCAAATGTCAGGTATGAGTGCATGCTCACCAGGACGCTTTGTCTGGGGAACATCATGATTGCTAGTTCGTACGTGAGACGAGGACCTTACTGGCACCTTCTGGAAGCAGCCTTCCACAGCCCGTTGTATTCACGGCATATTCAGGCTGTGCTGCGGGGTGTTTCCGAGTGGCTTGGACTATCAAAGCCCAGTGAACTCTTTGAGGCATACGCTTCGCAGATTGCGCTATCCATTCGACAGAACTTCCTCGACATCTTGCGGTTACCACCGAATATACTTGGCTATGAGAACAGAAGAGAATGTGCGGAAGCAGCATTCCGCTTGTTTACACCTGCCAACCTGATGGAGGGTGGGGGAAACCAAGAAGCAGTTGTGCATGGCCAACAATTATTTGTTAACCACTGTTCTGCTACACAGAAGTCAATTGCAGATGGTCTTCGCACCTGCATCGGAGACCTCATCGGCTTGCAGCTCGTTTCACTCGCGGACACGACGCACGTTAGTGACTCCACGCTCGTGACTCGCCTCGAGGACCTTTTGTGTTCCAAAGGCATCGACCTTCGGCCCTTTGGAGGTTTCGCGGAGTGCGTAAGGAAAAACGCAGCAAGCATCACAGCTTCCGTCATCCGTTCTCTTGGCGACCAAGATTTTTCAGACGGCGGTGCCATTGTCCAGGGTCTATGTGCTCATGGCCTGCGGGAAGCTGCTCGGACATTCATGTCGCTGAATAAATATCGCCACTTAAAAGACTTCAGATTTCATCCCCCGAATCTACCTTGCTTTGGCACTAGCACCATCTTGCGGTCTTTGCAGTGGTGCACTTCGGTAACAGTCTCGAAGCATGTCATTGCCGTTGCATACCACGTCCTCCACCAGATTTTCGCGGAGTTACACTCCGCACCATTCGTCAATGAACAACTTCGCTTGCTGAATGGTGTCAGTCTTTTGGTCGCTGTCCTGAGCGAAAAGTTCAAGGATCCCACTCTTCTCCACACTTTCATCCAAATGTCATCTTCGTTGCTAGCGCAAGCAGATCTTGCCCGAGCCGCCCAATCATATCTGGAGTGGGGTTTCTGTGTCTACCAATCACAGGTTCAACTTGACCCACGTTTCCCCGATATCTTGACCCGTGTCTGTGCTTTGCTGGATGGCGACCACACCACTTCAGGTGTATCCAGCGCGTCGAAATGGGATCAAGAACTTGTATCGTGGATTGACGAGCGGGCGCTGGTGCTTTGCAAGAATTCGAAGATCAAAGCACAAGTTTTGAAAGCTCTGCCAGCGTGGTCCCATCAACCCTCATCAGCTCTCCTCTCTGTCGTTGAAGATATTACCACCGACAGCTTGTCTGCTACCTTAAGCGACAATCGTATAGCCTCAAACAAGTTCCGGTTGGTACGAAGACTGCTTAAGCTGGCTGAGCAACACGCATACAGCAAATCGCAGTTCGCCATGACAGATTTCTGGCGTCTCAAGGACTGCATTCCCCCGAGGGCCTATCTACAGCGAGACGATATCGATGCATTCGCCTCCCTGCTCGTCGCCGCCACCGGGAGTATCTATGGTTTTGGTAGTGAACATCCTCTCCCCCAGACTTTGCGTGCTAGGCACGGAAGGAGTGTCCACAACCAGGAAGAAGCGCATGGTCACTCTTCGCCTCACCGATCTATCATACAAACCTTGCTCGCCATGCTTGACGGGACAAATCCTTCGGAAGTCTATGCGGTCTATCTTGCTCTCAAGTCGCTGATTACCGCGTCGTCCGAAGAGACTCTGGCTTTCCATCTCTTGTCCACAGAACATTTAGCCCCGCTCGAGTTCTTCCAACAGTTCCAAGTGGCGCTGTCTAGTCGTCCTACGCGCACCATTACCGAGCTCAACGCCATCTCACACCCGCCTACTGATTTTGCTCAGTGGATTTGCTCTCTTTCGACACTCCTGAGCGACATACTGAATTCTTCCGACAAGTTCTATGGACAGCTCACTCCTCTCATTGCTAGTAACGTCCAGTTCGCAGAAGAAATACATCCCATCCTCGTTCACACCTTGCTTTCAAGGGAACTCTCGCAAGGTACGCCCTCTGCTACATCCACAAGGAAGAATCTTTCGGGCTACTTCACCGCTCTACTGGTTGCGGATGACCCTAGTCGGTCTTGTATGCGTGCTGTAGTCGACGTCGTACTTCACCTGCGTAGCTTCCGCCCCGCTAACTCCGACGACTGGCTGGCACACGATAAGTGGTTGGATGTCAACTTTCGCCTCTTGGCGAAGAGTGCGGTCGGCTGCGGATCGTATACTACAGCGCTACTATTTCTAGAGCTTGCATTCGAGTACGGGCAACTCAACAAGGAGCTCCCTGATGGCATCGAGCATCTGCTGTTCGAGATATATGGGCATATTGACGAGCCTGACGGCTTCTACGGAATCAAGACTACTGACTTCCACCATTTCTTGATCAAACGTTTCCATCACGAACACCAATGGGATAAGGCATTCCGTTTCCACGGCGCAGCAATTGAGGCTGGCAGTCGCCAGTCGATTGATGCAGACGGTCTGCTCCAATCATTTCATGCATTCGGTTTCGACAGTCTCGCCATTGGTGCTCTTCAGGGCTCACAGAAGAGGTTCCACTCAGACGATACTTCATCGACCATGTATTATCAACTGGGGTGGCGCACCGAGACCTGGGATTTACCTGATACAGGGAACTCTCAGGATTCCAACGTCACCCTTTACCGTGCTCTCCGTTCCATTTACCGCGAAATGGACCCACATGCAATCGACGCCACTATCCAATCTACTTTGTGTGATGCCATGGAGCGCTTGCGAACTCTTGGCAATGAAGACATAATGGAGATTCGAGAGACAGCGCGGAACATTATGTGTCTCAATCAACTTACGCGATGGAGACGGGACCCGATTCAGGACCACCTCAATCGCAAGTCTTCAGATATTCGGTCGATGACACAGCTGGTTGACATTGATCCCGAGTTCGAGTGAGTATTTAGGGTCGATTGATCAATCACACGCTCTCAGTCAAGTTCAGATTCAGCAGTCTTGAACGAATACTAGCGACTAGGGTGTCTTTGATCCGCTCCGTCAGGAGAAAGGAAGAGCGCGAACGGATCGGAGACATGATAACACCATTCAACAATAGTCTTCTGGAGCTTGAAAAGCGTTGCCTTGTTCGCCTTTCTACGGCGGCACGAAAATCGAATAAACTTCAAGTGGCACTAAACTCGATCGTGAAGGCCCGGCGTCTTGAGGGTACATCCGCACACGAAGTATCTCAGGAATTTGCGCACGTCCTTTGGCTCCAAAACGAGCAAAAGCTGGCCGTTCAGTTTCTGAAAGATCTTCTCTTCCGATGGGACCAGATTGCTTCAAGTAAGCCTGAGCTGGCTATCGAACGAGCACTTTCGATGGCGCATTTGGTGAATATTCGGTCGCTACTCTGTTAGTAGCGCTCTAATTATATTCGATACGTCAGGGATCCTGGGTTTCGGAGGCATGTTTGGAAAAGCCGATGGATATCAAGCACAAGTACTTTGATACAGCGACAGCACTCGCTGCGGAGGCGGAAAACCAGATCGACACCCACAAAGATGCACGCGCTAACGTCTTCCACAAGTGTGCACTCTTTGCTGAACATCAATACCATACCATTATCAGGTCACCGGATGCCGTGCGGTGGAAGACGTACGTGGATCGCAAGAGTCAAGAAATCAAACAAAGAGAAAGCCAACTCCTTCGAACTCAGCCAGGTTCCAGCGAGTACCACGCCCTCTTTGAGGACCAGAAGAAAGCCAAGGCAGTTCTAGCGGAGGATGAGGAGGCTTACAAACAACATAATGGGGCGCTAGCCACGTTTCTAGACCTTGCCGTCAACATGTATTCGCAGTGCCTCGCTGCGTCGGACATCTTTGACAACAATGTGCCTATCCGTTTTTGCTCTCTTTGGTTTGCGAACTTCGATGATCCAAGACTGCAAGATACACTAAAGATGGCAGTCGCTTGGATACCCTCGAGGAAATTTGTTTTCCTGTCTCATCAGCTTTCTGCTCGTATTTCTCAGCCTTCACATGGCGAATTGCCAGTCAGCCAACAAATACTTCAAGGGCTTGTCATTCGAATGTGTCAAGAACACCCCTTCCATAGCCTGTGCCAAGTCTACTGCATACGACCCTCGAAGTCAGCGCAGCCATCATTAGACAGAAGATTGTCTAGTCGTCACGAGCTAACATTGTCGCAAGCTCAAATCGATCGTTCCGGCGCTGCATCTGACATCTTTAACCGACTACTAAACGATCCACGTCATTCTACTCGGGTCAAGGCGATCGAGCAGGTGTGTGATGCATCCATCGAGTGGGCCAAATACCCTATCAAGGACAACCGCGCTTTCAAGAAGGTTACGGGTGTACTGCGCATGCCGGATAACATGACAATTCTCCGACTTCGCGATATTCAGGTACCGGTCATCACATCCCACCCAGCCATCGATGCTACCTTGAAGTACGACCAATGTGCCTGGATCAGCCACTACGACCCCACTTTTACGACAGCCGGAGGAATTAACCTTCCGAAGATCAGTATTTGTTACGGCTCCGACGGTGCAAAGTACCGGCAATTGGTGAGTAGTCGGCACGAACCAATTTCTTCGCAAGGAAGCTGATCTTGTCTCCAAGTTCAAAGGTGGGAACGATGATCTACGACAAGATGCTGTCATGGAACAGGTCTTTGATCTGGTCAATGTCGTTCTTGGGTGTGACAGGGAGACCAAAAAGCGTGATTTAAAGGTTCGCGGGTACACGGTCTTGCCTCTTGCAGCTCAAGCTGGAGTCTTGGAGTTTGTTGGCAACACAATTCCACTCCAAACATGGCTAGGAATAGCGCATCCAAGGTGACCAAACGCGATAAATTCACTAATCATGATTAACACTTTTCCTCCACAAGGTATCGTCCCAATGACCCCAGGCACAGTGATATTCTCACTATTCTCAAACAAACACGAGACCGTCATCATGGCAGGGTGGATGCGATGGTTGCGCAATTCAAAGAGATCTGTGACAAGACAGCACCTGTCATGAGGCACTACTTCACCGAGAAACACAAATCACCCATTGCTTGGTTTGCGATGCGACTAAACTACATACGGAGTGTCGCGACCACGTCGATCGTGGGGCATGTTTTGGGCCTAGGAGACCGGCATGTATCCAACATTCTCATGGACAACGGGACGGGGGAGGTTGTGCACATCGATCTAGGGATTGCATTCGACCAAGTGAGAAGCCCTCTGGGGGCCGATTATCCTATTATCTCACACGCAGTCGTGTAGGGAAAGTTGTTACGTGTCCCCGAACGCGTCCCATTCCGGATGACGCGCGACATGGTAGATGGCATGGGGTATTCAGGTACGCAGGGCGTGTTCCAGCGATGTGCAGAAGAAACCCTGCGCGTCCTCCGCGAGCGATCAGATGTCATCATGACCGTACTCGAAGTCTTCAAGCACGACCCTCTTCATTCCTGGTCTGTCCACCTCTTTCTCCATTGTTTTGTAGGGTTCATCGACGTCGCGCCCCTCACAGGACTGCGAGCGAGCTCAAGATCAAAAAGATCCAGGATAGCACCAACGAGCCTGTCGGGCGTATTTCTAGGGAAAATTCGCGGCTCGGACTGGGCCATGACGTCGCGGCGGGCATGCCCGTCAACGAAGCAGCGGACCGTGCGCTTGACTCTGTGGCTCGCAAATTGGACAAGTCACTCAGCGTTGAGTACACGGTCAACGAGCTCATTGCGGAGGCGACAGACACTGTCAACCTGGCAACTATTTACCATGGTATGTTGATATGCGCAGACTTGTATCGTCATCCTCTGACTAAAGGACACGGTCTAGGTTGGAGCCCTGATTATTAGAATGGGTCACCGAACCCTTCGACGACCACTTTACTCTGCACAATGCTTTTGTATCAATCCAGGTCAGATTGCAATCTTTACTTCTACTTGATAATTACATCCGTGTCGGTTTACTTGGGTTGCACGACGAAAATGCATTCGCCGCACGTTTCGAAGACTAGTCTATTTAGAGTCACATGAAAACAGCTTGGGAGAGACCCAGCACGTAAAAGGTATTACAAAAGTTGAGGATATAAAGTGGGGAAACAAACCCCAGGGATAAGGCATAGGGGGTACAGGCGCAACTCCAGATTCTTTCGGGATGCAGACATTTCGGGTGAGAACAAAACGGGATGGAACGGATGCAGAGTGCGAGAGTAGATACAGAAAAAAGGACGAGCGGAAGCGTGCAACATCACATGGTAGATATCGTCCATACCACCCATCAACCGGTCACTTGGATTTTGCGATTTCGCGAGCGGCCTTGATCAGGGGAGACAGGGTGCGGAGGGGCTCACAAAGTTTGAAGAAGGGGTGCTGAACGGCGTAAGCATGGGATGATGGAGTGCCTGGGAAGAGAACTCACTTCGAGCAACTGGGACGCTGTGGGCCGTTTTTCGGCATCGACCTCCAATGTCTTTGCCAAGTAGTCCTTGAATACCGGAGATAGCGTCTCTGGGTTTGCGATCGTGGGCGTGCCATTTGTCGCGATAAGATACAAAGCTTTCAATGGGTTTTGGTTGAGGTACGGAGGTTCACCCTCAATCATCTCTGGTAACAGAATAAGGCGGCTAACAGGATGAAATTAGTCACCGAACTTGCCTATGGCCATGATTCCCAGACTCCATATGTCTACTTTTGGGCCATACTCTTTGCGTGTGACGACTTCTGGAGCCATCCAGTATGGGGTACCGACCATGGTCGTACGTTTTGCATTGTTGGGGTCCGATATTTGCGCACAGAAACCAAAGTCAGCTTGACGAGGCATACGAGTCAGCCGCGACCGCGCGAACTCAATCCAAGTGCTTACTCAGTTTGATGTCACCGTTCATGCTCAGCAGCACATTGTCACTTTTGATATCGCGGTGGATGACGCCATGCCTGTGCAAGTGTTCGAGGCCCTGGGCTGTTTCCCTAGATACTGCGGCTATTTGCCCTTCAGTCATTAGGTTGGCCGTCACGACGTCCGTTAGGGAGCCTCCTTCCATATACTCCATGACAACCCAAAGGTCGTTCTTGTGCAGGAACGAATCGATGTAGTTAACTATGTTGGGATGCCTAGATGCCCGCATGACGAGAATTTCATTGATGATTAGATCTTTCTTGGGTTGCTTGTCGAGATCCATTTGCTTGATTGCGACGGACAGATTTGTTCCGACTTGATAAGCGGTGTACACGCCACCAGAAGCGCTAAGATGAAACACCGTCGATGGGCTGCTATGGAGAAGAGGAAGCGACTCACCCCTGGCCAATCTTGACCAGATTTCGGTAAAGCTTCGTGGGGTCGGCGTCGGTACATATTTGCTGCAGCCGGCGGATGATGTCGTCAGAGCCCTCCTTGTCCTTATCCTTTTTCTCCCTTCGT
Source organism: Tylopilus aff. balloui (assembly GCA_038089055.1). NCBI lineage: Eukaryota > Fungi > Basidiomycota > Agaricomycetes > Boletales > Boletaceae > Tylopilus > Tylopilus aff. balloui. The sequence goes on along the minus strand of JBBPKC010000021.1, from coordinate 23,159 downwards.
CTGGGAGTGGCCACACCGGCGGTCTTTGCCAAGCTGGTAGCAGCAGGGCTAGGCTGCTGAGCTTGATGTACTGCCCTCGGGTCTTTTTCCCTTGTGGTTTGCGCGCCTTTAAGTGTGATATCAGATCGAGAAGATCGAGAAGAGTGCTTAGGTGGCTTTGGCGCACCGGTTTGGGGATGTGTCTGTGTGGCGCCAACGCTGGGGGGACGTCTCGTTCGGGTGGTGGTATTTGCACGGCCTAGATCCTGAGGCTTGCTCGTGCGGACGGGGGTGCGCTGAGAGGTGGAGCGATCGAGGGAGGGTACGGCGGTGGTAGGCGGTGCGGGTGCGGGACGGAAGGTGCTAGGGGAAGGCGCGGAAGGGGCTGATGGGGAAATGACGATGGGGGATGGCATTGATTTCTTTGGAGGCGGGGGTGCAGGACGCTAGATCAAACAGGGGTGAGGGAGATGCGAACAGAACAGACGGTGTTGCGCACGGAATTCTGCAAGGAAGGGTCGGCAAGGGGTTTTTGACCGCCGATGTAGGGGGTCGTTTCTACTGCGCCCATCTTGTCCCATACGTCGCCGTGACCTTCCTGGTAGAACTTGACGATGTCCATGACTGCCTGTGGGTTCTTTTCTTGCTCTGACCTGGAGATGCCGCTCTCCTGGAGGAGCTGCTGCCACTCTTTGGGCAAGCCGGTGAATTCGCCTGTGGAAGAGTTGAAGCCGACATGGGTGAGATGGACGGGATCGTAAGGGGTGCTGATCTCTGGGCGCTTTGAGGTGTTGAGAAAGTCGGACATGAAGCCCAACATGCCCTTCTTTGATTTGGTGGCGAGGGTGGCGCTGCGGGATCTTGGTCCGGAAGTGATGGAGGAAAGCGTGGTGGATGCGAGGGCGTCGCCAGAGGAAGTGGAGGGGAGGGTGTCGGGGGGATCGGCGGGAAGGGGAAGGTCGGGAGGGGATACGGTAGCGGGTACGGAGAGACGCCTAGCTGCGACGGGGGTGTTGGCGGGGAAGATGTCGTTAAGGGTTGCGGTGTTAGCGCGGGAGGGGCGGGGCGGAGGGGAAGTCATGGTGGGTGATTTTGTGGGGTGCGATGCTGTAGCAAAGGGGTCGATTTCTAGACGGGTCGACGGTCGGAGAGCGTGCTTACGTGCCCGGGGGTGGTGTTTCTGGAGGGAGTTGCGTACTCTGGGTGGGGATTCGACGGGCGTCCTTGACCTGAAGGACGGGGGCGGGGGGGGAGCCTGCCTGGTTGGGTGCAACGTCGCAGGGTCGTGGTAGTTTGCGGCGACTGCGGCGGTGAGGGCGTTCAAGTTTGCATCTCTGAGGAGTTCCGAGTATTCCTGGATGGACTCGCGCGACGGACGATGGTACTCGACCGTAATTTTCGACTGTCGCTTGCTCCCAGCCATGGCGGGAGTAAAAAAAAAGAGACGGCAACCAATCACTGCGAATGCGTATCCATGGACCCAACTCACTCGACGAACACTCAAATGAACTATCTTCGCTACGGACATCACCTGCTTAGATCGTCTCAGGTCTCCACCGTGCCATTTGTGTCTCATCCTTCACAGCACTACGTCTCCATGACGCCAGGCACGACCGAGAGACTCTCCTCCGAGGAGCCAAGCCTATCACGGCTGCCCAAACGCGCTAGACTCGAGCAAGACCGCCTCGTCCCAGATGAAACCCCCCTCGACATCGTTGGCACGGTCGGCGCAACCCCCGAGTCCAGCACGCGCGAAAAACAACCTGGGAAGCGGGACGCCGCCGGTTGGGCGAAATCGCGCAAGGGAAAAGAGAAACAGCCCAAAAATAACGGTCGGCGTCGCGGGCCACGCCATGCCGAGCCCTCCGAGGAGATACCTACGAATGGGCACGACGAGGGGCCGCGACCGCCCAGGTTGCCGAAGCGCATGACAGCGTTGCTCCTTGGGTTCTGCGGGTCTGGGTGCAGCGGCATGCAAATGTGCGTACGACCCTCCATCTTTTCTCTCTGTCGTCCACGAAGAACTGAGATCGTTCAAGTCAACCAAACGTTAGGACGATCGAGGGTATATTGTTCGACGCGCTCGTTCGTGCGGGTGCCGTCTCCAAAGACAATGCCAACGATCCCACCAAAGTGCTTCTCCGTCCATACCCCCTGGTCAGTGAACTAAACGGCGTCCACAGGTCAGTCTCGGACGCGCCGCCCGAACAGACGCGGGTGTCCACGCTGCAGGCAACGTCGTGTCTATGAAGCTCATCCTCAACATCCCTGGCATCAGGGACTGGGTCGCTCGTGTCAACGAAGAACTCCCACCCGAAATACGCGTATGGGGAAAAGTAGGTACATGGCCCGCGTGCCTAGTCCATTGGTAACGTCTTTTTCCAAAAAAAGGTTCGCGTTCAAGGCGGGTTTAATGCACGACTGTGCGATTTTCCTCTCCCAGGCTCGTACACGTATCGTGTTGATTAGTACCTACAGGTCCTGCGATAGCCGCAAGTATGCTTATTTCGTCCCTTCCTACCTATTAATTCCACCCAAATCAAACTCGGCCTTTGCGCGTGTGCACCAGGCTGCCACCGCTTCAGTAGGCCTGTCCAGTAACGTCCCGCAGCATCCCTTTTGGGACTTCCCAGGTATCGATTCTTCCAGCCCAGAGGAAGACCTTGCTCGGAAACGACGGTGGAGGATCAGTGCAAAGGATGTTGACAAGCTGCGGGCCGCTGCTCAAAAGTTTAAGGGCACCCACAACTTTCACAACTTCACGGTCAGCCGTGAATTTTCAGATCGCAGCAATCAACGTAACATGATAAAAATACAAGTCAGGTTTTTCGGCCTTCCAGAATTTCTTGGCTCAACTATTGTTTGACAGATTACGGACCCCGCGGTGTACGGTGACACGGAATGGATTAGCGTGCTCTTCCACGGCCAAAGCTTTATGTTACACCAGGTATGTGATCCCGCGAACCCCCCAAACCGCGTATTCAAATTGATGTTTAGATTGTAAGTCTGGTCGCTACCCTCCTGATCTACTATCTAATCGTAGATTGGAAAAGCGTAAAATGATGTCCGCCCTAGTATTGTCCTGTCGGACCGGAACTCCCGCTGAAATAATTGACGAGGTAATGTTTCATCACCACCAGGCGTACCCATTTTACGGAACGCTTTAAAAAGCTCTACGGTCCCCGAACGGTCCTCGTACCCAAAATGCCTGCCCTGGGTCTGCTTCTCGAGTACCCCATCTTTGACTCTTACAACCAAAAGGTGACGACGACCAACGAACGGGAAAAGTTCGACGATTCTCACGTCGACTTTCGTGCACCAATTGACTTTGAGCAACATAAAGAGGCCATCAACGCATTCAAACAAAAGTTCATTTACGAAGACATGCGTACGACAGAAGACCGGTATGGCATGTACGTGCTTGCGCTTCCCCTCATGGCAACATGGTAGAATGCGTTGACGTGCCCAGATTCGATGCCTGGATCCGATACGTGGATAGTTACGAAGGCAATGATTTGTTGTACCTGAATCCGAGGGGTATCATTCCTGCAGATGCGGTCATCAAGAAAGACGTTAAGAGGAGATCAAAGCCTTTCAAGGAGAGCAAGCGGTTTGATGTGACCAACATCAAACAACTCAAGGACATCGCATTGGTGGAGGAGGGCGAGTCAGAGGAGGAGAGCATGAGTAAACCCGTCCTGGAAGAGATGGAAGGATAGGCATCAGGGTAGTCTGACACGAGTCAGGGGGGGGCACGCCAGATCGTGGATCAGGCAGCGGATGGATTCGACTATTCGCTCTGATTATCGCCCAAAAGATACATGGTCCGTCTAACATCACGATTGGAACTTGCGCATCGTTTGGATTTCGTCGAGTAGCGCTTGCAACCGATCGTCATCGATTTTGACGAGACTAGCATACAATGATCAGACGAGTCCTATCTGCTTGCACCCGTCGAGCGGGTCATCGTCCAAGAATAGAACGCACCTCGGTATGATGCTCTTGGACTCTTCTGCAGTTGCCGGACACAAATTGGCGATCTGAGCTGTCTCAAACTGCGTCAACGCTGGCTCTCGCCGCAGCGTCCTAGACCATGCGCCACTCCATATCAGCGTCCGGAAGTGCGCGCTAGAAAAGACCTACTCGCGAACGGCGCTGGCTGAGTCGGTCGTGCTGAACTTGGCAAACGTCTTGACGTACTCGAGGGTTTTGTTGTAGACGCTTCACAAAGGGTCAGCGATGAACACGTCCTTGAATGATGGCAGGTACGCAGTATCGGGGGCGTCCTTGTCCCTGTTCTCGAGCAGATACTTCACCTCCGAGATGAGGAGACAACCGGCATTGTTGAATTCTGCGGCAGATGTTTGATACGTTTTGAGACGCGCCAACGCTACGTACCGGCTCCAAGTTTCAAAGCGGACGCATCCTCTTCTTCTGCGTGTGTCCTGTGACGCAAGCGCGTGGCCATAATAATCAAAATATACGAGGTGACTGTGATCGCTTTGTTTGGCAAAAGCCTTTGAAACAAACAAACGCGCGCCCAGAGTCCCCAACCCAGTGCCTCAAAAAACGCTTTATTATATGTTTACAGACATTTAATGTTGTATATCTAGTCGTAATAGAGACAGTTCGATCCTCGCGAGCTAAAAACCACAAAAACAACAGCATTGAAACAACTTGGCATAGAATTACTCTACTGTATGGGACGCTGTTTCACGTCAAACAGGGGATTTTTCAGCATTTTGCAATACGTCACAACGGCCAAGTCCTTACCCAAGTATATCAAGTAGCCAATGGCACGGGAGCGGCACCACTGGCTACGTTCATGGGCGCTTCACTGTCATTGTCTTCGACCGAGAGCAAGGCAATCTTGTCGGCAAATATCGCGTTCGCGACCACCTCTCCGCGTAATTTTTCCTTATCCTTGTCAACCCTGTCCTGGAGGACCGGGCTACGGCTCCGCGCCATACCACTAGACTTCCAGGCGCCCTTCGGATTGTGAATCTCGCTGGGCACCTTCATGGGCGGCCGCTCTGCCGTACCTTCGGACTCCTCCGCCTTGCTCGTCGAGTTCGCGGCTGTAGCACCTACAAAAAGACTGGAATGACTCAAGTGTGCACTTCCCGACGCGTTACTACCCGGCAAGAGTATGGAGCGAGCAGAAAATGAGTTGTTCCATACACCCGCTACCGGTACACGTTTCTCTGCCGAGGGGTTTACTGTGAGCGGCGGAAAGTCTGTCAACTGAAGTGGAGGCGGAACTTGCTGTGTCCGTTGCCCGCTGTTACGGGCAGGAGACATGTTTCGAGGGTTTGTAGAATGATCGTGATGCCGATGGGTCGAATGCAAAGTAGGCTGGGGCTTAAGACCGACAGCCCAATCAGGCCGTGCAGGAAGAGGGTGTTGTGACGATGTCGACGTGTACGTTCTCCGTGAGGACGACGATGTAGAAGATGTCTAGAACGATGTGAATCGCGTAAGCCATATTGCATGGAAAATGTCGAGGACAAATGACATGACGAAACCGTGAGGGACGACTCACGGCTGGAGACGATGCCTCGTCACTTGCTGGCGTTCCAACACCAGTACTTCCGTTCGAGTTTCCGGGGTGTCTTCTTACCATAGAGCTCAAACGCGGTCCTACAACCTCACCACCTCCACCGAGTCTACCTGCGTTACCGTTTACTCCGAAACCACCCATGCCTATCCCAGGACCGTAACTCCACGCACTGCGAGCAGGTGGTGCGCCTCTAGGCTTAGGCCCCATCGTGGGAGACTGTTGACTAACGACACCTGGGAATGTGCGGCTGGCAGCATATGGGTCGTGTGCACCATTGTATTCAGGGGGATAATGTGCTTGGTTCTGAACTGGAGAGGAAGACGGTTGCATAGGATGCATCGGAGGAGCAGGATAATAAGGCATCGGGTAGGGTCCATAGGGTGGGACGGGAGGCGTGAAAGTTGAATACTGGGAAGCAGGAGGAGCAATAGAAGGGCCAGGGGCAGGGAGGGGTCGGTGCGGGGTTGGAGGGTGAGTAGGAGGCGGTGAATGCCACGAGTAAGGAACATAAACTCCCTGAGGATGCGGGAAGACGTCAGCCTGGGTGGGAGGGCTGCTAGGATCTGCGTTCTGTAGGGAGCCTTGAGGATGGGGGAAAGGGTATGGCGCATAGTAATGATAGGGAGGCATGTAATTCGGTGTAGGGGGAACTGGTTGTGGGTATGCATACATGTATGGGTTACCGTAGCCTTGTGATGGTACCGGAGCTTGGGATAAGTCGTATGGCACAGCAGTTGGCGAGGGCTCATATAACGTGGGGTATTTGAAAGACGACGGAGAGGGAGCTCTGGAACCGCGAGAACTGTTTGACTCATTGAAGCTCGGTCCAGTGGAGCGGAGACTTCTCGTAGAGCCATTAGAACGGCGACCATCCTTTTTGTCTCGTACGAGTGGCCCTGACCATTCACTCTCTGTTGTCGGTGAGCTTATCGAGTCGTCCATATCGCCCGTGCTACTAATTTCACCTGCACTTGTTACTGAGCCTGATGTGAGACTGACAGTAGAAGAGCTAGCGCTCAGATCCTTTTCCTTTCCTCTTTCCTTCTCGTTGAAGTCCATGAATATCCTGGAACGAGCCTCGTTATAAGCGGCTTCCCGTTCTGCAATTGTTTTGTGCTTCTTGCTGCTCCCTGTGGCATTACTCCGCCCTCCGAGGCTCCCAGACTCTGATGGTTCTGGATCCGAGAGCTCGGCATCCTCACCAGCCACCGATCCGGCTTGCGAATGGGGTTTGGGCCGTTGGCGGTCAGTGGGAGATCGACGCATGATTTTGAAAGTGGGTTGCGCGGGTGACTGTGCGGGGACAAGTTCTGCAATACGGCGAGTAGGTCTGGAAAGACGATACGTGAGTGAGAACGCCAAGTTGTATTGTGCGTCACTCACATTCTGCTCTCCAAAGCGAGTAGGACACTGATGACTTTGGTAACAGGATCTGTCTCTGGCGCTAGCCTGTAAAAGGTGGAGCATCTATGCACGAGAAGCCTTTGATAAGAAGTGTTTGGCATCAGATCAATGCGAGGCCTGTGGGATTGATGTCGTCAACAGATGCGTTTAAGGACACGGAAGATATCGCCCGCGATATATGAGACCCGCCCAGGTGCGAGAGAGGGAGTTTTGAGGTGAAGCAACCGCGAGATATGGAGTAGGAAAAGGGTGCGAACCTGCGATCGTTGATTAAACTTTCCATCTGCTCGCCGAGCTTCAGGACGTATATCCTATCTTTACTTTTGAGGGCCTCGACGATTTGAGGATCGACGTCCAAGAGAGCGCTTGCATTGGCGCTGCCAGTGGAGTCTGAATCAGCCAAGGGCTCTGAGTCAGAGCGGGAAGGAGAAGGGACGTCGAGCGCAGATGAGGGTGTGGGGGAGAGAGAAGAGGGGAGATCTGGGGCGGAAGTGTTTGGGGTGGCGAGGGCGGCGTTGGGAGCAGGTGGGCGAGACGACATGGCGAACAACTTGGCTGGTGCACGACCTGTACTGAACGTGGGCTAGTTCGAGCTCACCGGATGACTTAGCGCGGGTGTGGATGCATCCGTAGGTCTAGGGGAAACGATCAAAGCGCGCGACGGACCACACTCGCTCCCGTGGGAACACCTGCTTCGATGGGCAGTGCAGACAATACTACTCTTAATACAAAGTACATCAATGCGATACCCCCTCGCTAGTCGACGGATAGACAACTCGGTAGATGTCGAACGCGAGCCTGCGTAGGTCCCATCAGGGTTGCTATACTCTCGCGAAGACATCACGCACGTGAACACGAAGATGCAGCATCCGTACACCGCCAACGCGAGAGCGCTCCTGTTCAGCAACCGACTCACGCTCGCATCATCCTTGGAGAGCTGCGCAAGACGTTAGCACCCTCCGGAAAGGATCACTGCACGGGAGCATCTTCCTCACCTTCCAGAAGAACAGGCCCGGAAGGATAAAAGACACCGTCGTCGATCCGGTAGACCCAACGAACGAGAGAACTTACCACATCAGCGAATCAGTGCAAAGACCATGTTAGATAACTCACCCATCTGCAAGTCGTCCACATTGTACGCAACGATGAAGCCGAACAACAGAATGGCTCCAGTGAGTAGTACATGCTTCAACATCGGCATGTCTCCACCCGCGTGCTCATCCAACCCCTCTTCGTCATCTCCTAATCTTCGCTTAATGAAACCTCCTCCGTCGAAGATCTTGTCCAAGCAGTTGCGACATGGCTGCACCTGCAAGGGGTAGGAAAATGTAATAAGGATGACGATAGCTAGTTGCCCAATTGCGATGAATATAGAGGTGGGAGGGTACATCGCAATAACGTCTGCGCCGACCTAATACAGGCGACATAATTAGCAAAACAGCGACAAGGAAGGATCACCCACTGACGTTAGATCCGAATGTCAGATAACCGAATACCGCAATGGTCTCATATACGATCACAGTCCCTCCAATAGAGGCGCCAATCACCGCATTGAGACGCTGTTGTGTGTTATCTCGCAGTTCGTTGTAAATGGGGAATAGCTACGCTGTCATCAATGCCACGCCATGTCAAAGGAGAGTATACCTCACGTTCTGTGCGCACGTAAACGCAAACACTTGTACAGGGAGCGTGCTCACAAAGTTGGGCGTAAAATGAATCAGATGGATTTCGCCGACTGGCGAAGTACCTGGTAGAGGTTTGAGGTAACACGTCACGACAATAATAACCAGGTATACTGTCAAAAGCCAGGGTCAATACTGATCAATAAATCGAGAGGGTGACCTACCGACGGAAAAAATTGCAACGTAACTAGTGAATCTAAGGCTGTCTAGTCTGCGAAGGAACGAAAGGGGTGCAAGTAGCAACATAGCGAGCATAATCCAGGTGCGACCAGACACGGTCCATTCTGGTGGACTTGAGTCTGCTGAGGTTACATCGTGGTATATCGATGTAACAACGCTGGGCATCAGGGACTTGATAATGATGAGATAACTAATTCAAGAGGAACACGTCAATCTTCGTTCGCACTCGATCTTTGTAAGCACAAGCCTGATAGAGACGCCAAAGCACTTGACGGCGATGGCAGCGTCGAAGAAAACAGCCGCCTGGGGAAAGGTAAGCTGGGAAACAGCGAAAAACGAACTTTGGCGGTGGGGAGCAGCGCGAGCACAGCGAGAAAGCAGGTACAGGCCAAAGCCGCAAACTACCCCAGAGAATGCACAAGTGATCATTCCTGGGATGATACCCGCAGATGCCATGGCCTGGAGGAAGGACCCCGCTGCGTGAGTACGCACGTTGGAGTGCGGAGTAAACTGAAAGCTGACCAGAGGGAAAGTTAGCATACCTGGGGAACTATGAGTTGGACTTTGACACATGGCCAGAAAAGTCGACGCACCGCTGCCGATGATCGTATTGGAGACGTTACTGACCGAGCTGATGATGGTCGCACGACCTTCACTCAACTTTGGGACAGCTTCGTTTCCAAGCAAGGCAGAACCCTCATTATCCTCCCCGCCATGATGGTCAATATGGATATCTGAACCAACCGGCCCTACAGCGCCATACGGATGTATCATCTCGCGCGAGCTGAGATCCAAGGCGACAGGTAGAGAAGGCTAGGAGGAGACCGGCGTAGGAGAACAAAGACCGAGGGACCACGTCTCCATACTGCCGTGTGAACCAAAGACCAGTCCATGGACCGCCCGTGCCGAATTGTTGCCGATTAGCGTCTGTGACAGGGACAAGTAAAGACTGGATTACATCGCGACGAGATAGCAGTCAAAACCAAAGCTAATGGGGCAACGAAAAGGGGGAAAAGATCGAGCTCAATACCGAATTCTACTCTGACCGCCACCCAGCCTTCCCGCCTGTCTCTCCCGCTGACGGGCATGCAATCGTTGCTGTCTCAAATTGGCCATCATTTGTTTCGCAACGGGTGACAACTCCGACGAAGATGCTGGAGAGGGCGGTTCGAGGAGGTGTGAACGAAAGCTAAACGGTCGAATTGGGGTCACAGGTTGAGGAAGACGAGATACCACATCATTCTCCTTGCCATGGAGTGCGACGCTTGCTGACAGCCCAGCTTCTGTCGGACAACGCTTCATCTGCGGGGGCTGCAAAGGGGCAGGTTGACGACGCGGAGAGCCGACAGCAGATTCGTACTTTGTTTCCGCGGAGCCGCATGAAGAACCCGAAACATCTTTCAATTTGGGTATTTGAGAATGCAATTCACATGGTCGGGCGACGGTAACAGTGACGTGCTTGTTATCAATGTTTGATTTCTCACCAAAAACGGACTGCATACGCAGAGGCTGCTCCGTCATGAGATGAGAATCGTTAACTTCAAATGGAGGTGACAGACAACCTGGACTTTGCTGTGACGATATTTTGAAAGAGGGACAGGGTCCGCGAAGTTCACGAACGCTTGGTTCCGTGTGTTGGACAACGGCGGACTGCGGAGGGGCAGACTCCTGTTTCTCATACTGTGTTAACAAGAATGCCGCAGCAGTTGGAGATGGAGGGAGGGACCTGCTCCCATCAGAGGTGATAGAATACCGCTGCCGAGTGGTTGGTGAAATGGGCTGAGAGATATGAGTACTGCCAAGATGGGGAGGGAGAATATAAGAGTGTGTGGTGTCACTGACAGAGGATTCGCCCGAAAAGCGGCGATAGTGCGGTGTAGTCGTCTTCAGCTGAGGCAACCTCGAAACTGGGCCGTCACGAGTCCTCTTGTCGTCAAGGAACCCGAATATTTGAGAGGCATGCTGGGGTGACATGGGGTTCCCACGTGACGAATCGCGTATTTGCGGGTGTGTAAGGTCAGTGGAGACACTGAGTTCCACTTCGAGTGAGGAAAAAGTGGCGGCTGAGGTATCGCATTCAACGGGGGGCGCAGCTTTGTCATCGGTAGAATGAGTATGGATGAAATGAGTGTCGGCGGGGGTCAGAGGGCCAATGGAGGATACCGAAGAGTTGACACCAATCTCACTGAGCATTTCGTTAGTACTGGAAAGGGATAGAGTGTATTTGGTGCTGACCCGAGAAACTTTTCTGCCCAGGATATGTCACCCTCTGTACTGCTATTTCTTACCCCCGGGGAGGATGAGTGCCCAAGCAGCTGTCGCAAAGTGGACCCCGTGTGACGCCTTTGAACACGACCTTCCTTCTGGGGAGAAGGGGTATTTGAGAAGATAGTGGAACTGAGGTGCCCTTCATCATCGTAATGGTTTAGAAGGGTTGCTACGGAAGGATCCTGTCGGAGAGCGAGAAGACGACTCTTGTCTCGAGGTGTGATGGGGACACTCTTGGAACGACGGCGTGGCGAGTCTGTGAGCGACCGTTTAGAGGTAAAGCTCACATCCATTGGTGGGTATGCATTCGGGAACTCTGTGCGACTGTGTACGTTTCGACTATGGATGGTGACAGAGTAGGTGCTACGAGCAGAAAGACTAGCAAGTGTCGTAGACGATGACTTTGGAGGAGGAACGACAGAGTCGATGGGGTGTGCTAATGGACAAGAGAAAGTGTTGGATACTGAACCAGGAGCAAGAGCGAACTCACGGAGGGGGGGCAGAGAGCCAAGGCCAGTGTGTAGCTCTGCTGCTAATCGGCCAGATGAGGAACGCAGCAGACGACTGACGGCAGCCTCTGCATCATCAAGGTACGATGGATTGAGATGGTCCTGAACAGGAGGAAGAGATTGCGCGCAAGGATCGCGGTTCTTTGATCTCTTACTACCAATTGAGAAGAACTTTTTGAAGAAACGCATGATCGTGTCC
>JBBPKC010000021.1:0-11281 GCA_038089055.1 Tylopilus aff. balloui | reverse complement strand
TGCATCATCAAGGTACGATGGATTGAGATGGTCCTGAACAGGAGGAAGAGATTGCGCGCAAGGATCGCGGTTCTTTGATCTCTTACTACCAATTGAGAAGAACTTTTTGAAGAAACGCATGATCGTGTCGAGTCGTAAAACCGTCAAGGGGCGTTAATGGGAGAAAGTCAACACTGACCAAGCGGTGGACCAAACAACGCGCAGTCGCTAGCAAGTCACGTGTATAGCGACGGCCTTGACTTCACACCCGATGGCGCTCTCCCTCGAAATCGTGGGCAGCACCGTCCGCGACTTCTCCATGCTTGAGCGCAACTTTTTGTCATACTTCAAGTTTGTCTTGCTGTTGATGCTGCTATCGTCCTCTTCTTTACTCGGAATTCGCCTCACCGGTCCTTGGGACGGCGGCCAGGGGGAGACCCTAGGCACAGCCAGCCTGCCCACGGCAGTCATACAGCTCGTCGCTGCATTGACTGCTATTGCCGCTGCCATCTGGGAGTATCACAATGGGGTCAGAGGCTTGCTGGGAATGAAGGCGTTTCTTGCCATGACAAGGTAAACACCGACTGCCAAGCGCGATTGAGCTCCAGCCTCATGTGCTTTTCGCAGAGTGCAGTTCTCCCTCCTGGTGCTTGTGACCGTCATGATTGCTACGACGACCGTCATTTATCTTGTCCACTCCCCATGAAACGTAGCATGCTTGTAATGTTGTACTGAGTCACGTGATGTGCATTCTCTGGAGAGCGAACCAAGGATTGAGATAAGACCACGAGAAAATACCCATCATCCTCCATTTGCTTTCTCTTCCTTCAATCCTCACGATCCTTGCCTTGTTCATGTTCTCACCATGAAAATAAGCAAAAAGATTGAGCAGTCCACGAAGGAGGGAAAGATATGGTGGTCTTTCGAATACTTTCCTCCCAGGACAGCGCAGGTCTGATCACCTCGCATCGCACTCCGTGTCGCCCCTCTCATCCTTTCTAGGGTCTTCAAAACTTGCTTGATCGCATAGAACGCATGCGTGCTTTGGGCCCAGAGTTTATTGATATTACTTGGCGAGTCCCCTCCCCTATCCGTCTTGTGCATTCCCCTCACCCACTCGTAGGAATGCCGGTGGTCGCACTTCTGACCTTACATCGGAGATGGTAAAGACATGTCAGGGTCTCCTTGGAATCGAGACTTGCATGCACCTGACATGTACCAACATGCCGCAACAAAAGGTCGACATCGCTCTCGCAGTAAGTTATGTCGCCAACTCAAAATGTTTCGTCCTTGAAATTCAGAACAATGGTGCAGGAAGCAAAGCAATATGGGTGCCGTAACGTTCTTGCACTCCGTGGAGACCCTCCGGCAGGTAAAGATGAGTGGGAAGCCGTCGAAGGTGGTTTTGTCCACGGAATCGACCTCATCAGACACATGCATAAATTATACGGTGACTATTTTGACATAGCAGTCCCTGGCTTTCCACAGAATCAGTTTCTCCCTCCGGAAGAGCGCGACCTCGAGATGAAATATCTCAAAGAGAAAGTCGACGAGGGTGTCGGTTTCATTTTTACACAGATGTTCTACGACGTTGATGTCTTCTTTGACTGGGTCAAAGCCGTCAGAGAAGCGGGAATAACAGTTCCTATTGTTCCTGGCATTGCTCCCATCCAGACCTGGAATGGCTTTCTGAAAGCGACGAGCCTCGCCAAGACCCAAATTCCCCAGTTCTTCATGGACGCATTGGAACCCCACAAGAACAACGACGAGAAAGTCAGAGAGATAGGCACAAAGCTGGTTGCAGATATGTGCCGCAAAATTCTGGATGCAGACCTCGGTATTAAAGGCCTTCACTTCTACACTATGAACCTGGAAAAGGGTACCAAGATGTTACTCGAGGAGCTCAATTTGGTTCCGAGAATCGAGACAATCAAACCCCTGCCATGGAGACAGGTATGTCATCGATTCCAGGGTGACGCTATGTTAACCCTGTTCACAGTCCCTCACCCCAAATCGTCGTCAAGAGAACATCCGACCAATATTCTGGGCAAACCGGACCAAGTCTTATTTGTCACGTACTGAGAACTGGGATGAGTTTCCGAACGGACGTTTTGGTGATTCTCGGAGTCCTGCATACGGTGAACTGGACGGCTATGGTGTCTCGCTGAAACAGACAGTGCGTGGCTCGCTGGAGTTTCCTTCCGAGAGCAACTGAGCTGACTTTATCGAGCCAGAGAGAGGAAGCTTTAAAACTTTGGGGCGAACCCAAGTCCTTCTCCGATATTGCTGAGCTGTTCGCTCGATTCTGCGAGAAGCAGCTTCCAGCACTTCCTTGGTCAGATCAGCCAGCTTCGTCAGAGACTACTGTTATTGCCTTAGATCTAGCGAGGATGAACCGACTCGGGTTCCTAACTATCAACTCCCAACCCGCTGTTAATGGGGCAAGGAGTGATGATCCAAAGTTCGGTTGGGGTCCAAGCAATGGTTATGTCTTCCAAAAGGTCGGTGGAGCTTTTCCGCTCTCCTATGTGATGCATCAGGGTGTTCATGAGATTGGACCTAGGCATATCTGGAGTTCTTCGTGGGTGGTGACCTGTTAGAGCTGCTTATATCACAAATTGAGCTCGATCCCAACATGACATACTACGTCATTAATAAGCAAGGTGACCTACGAACAAACACTCACTCGGATGGACCAAATGCCGTCACTTGGGGTGTTTTCCCGAACAAGGAGATCATTCAACCAACCATCGTCGAAGCTATCAGCTTTATGGCTTGGAAGGTGCATATTTTAGCCATTATCAAGTTAATACGATCTGACTTTCTCAGGACGAGGCCTTTGAGCTGGGTTGCAAATGGGCCTACATCTACGACGCGGGCTCACCATCACGCAGGCTTATCATGGAGACCATGAATGACTCTTACCTCGTGAATGTGGTTCATAACGACTTCAAGAACCCTGACGCCATTTTTGTCCCTTTCTTCAAGGCTGGCGAAGAGTACGCAGCATCACGCCCACAGCGGGCAAGGACGAACGGTTTTGTGAACTGAGACCCTTTCTTGCCTCCCTTGTCTCCCTCGCATTTGGTCAACTTTTTATCCCATGATCCAACTCGCAGCGCTCGTTTCACATTTACGGGTTCAACCCCCGTAAATCACCCCGCATATGGCTCACGATATCCTCAGGTCTGCTCCTTATAAATTGCATCAACTGCTACCTCGCAGACTAACTGCTGCATAAATTGCATACATTCATATACGTTAGCACCAATTTACTATCCACGAGTTGGTAGAATTACGTGCTGCAACGGGCTCTAAGAGTAGTGATTTCTATCACCTTGGATCATGCCCATTCCCTTGGAGTGACACTCTTCTGGATAGGCCTGAGCCGAAATTGCAACGATCCACCAGCAGACTATCACAACCACTTAGAGCAGATCGGAGAAGAAAAAGTCCGTGTTGGAGGGAGGAGGACCGGACACCAGACCACTGGGTATATCGACTTTTTCGCCTGTGAGGTCTGCGATGAAAGGCGCATTGAACGATAGGACCATGAAGAACAGAGGGTATGCATACCGAGGAGCTTGATCTTCAGGCCAATCTCGGTGAGCGCTTTAATGTAACCAGCAGTCTCGTCGGAAGTTACGTGTCCACCGTCTCGTCGGAGCATGTTCAAACCATCCGTCCAATCTGCCCACGTTGACTGATCAGTAGCAATCTGGTCCGCTAACGAGCCCTCGTTGGCAGTCAGCAAGGAAAAAGAGAACGCCGATGGTGTCTCTGAACCAGGGAGATCAACGTGGTCATGCATAGCACTTGAAGGTGGAGTACATGTGCCAGTCGCAATTTGGCTGATGGCGGCAATATCAATGCGATCCGGAAGATCCTCCAACCCGCTCCGAACTTCGAACTTGGTGGGGCTGTCCACGTAGTGCAAATACTTATAACCATTGTCCTGAATGCTTCCCCGTGAGTTTATAGCAAGGCGGAGTGTGGATAGATTCATACCAAGCGCATGAACTTCCATGGTGCACTAGGCCGCCTGAGGACCCCTGACTGTGCTGGCGAAACACCGTTGATGAACCAGGCGCCTTGCATTAGACACTGTATCCTTTGTTGGCGGACGAACTCCGCAGATTCCCTCATAAGCTTCTCCTTCAGGTTCCTGTTTTGAGATCGGTACGACGCTCCGAGTTCACAGTACGACGCATATACCTGACTGGCACCTTGCTCAACAGATCGTCTTCAGCCTCTAGCTCTTGCATTTGACGGTCTCGGACTGCACGATATTCACACTCCATAAAGTCCTGTTCAAGCGCATGCCAAGGCTTTGTATTCTCCCCTTGCAGCGCTACCTTTACCCTGTGTGTGACAGTAACTTGTCAAAGAAAGCACTAAATGGTGGGAGAGAAGACATACTGGCTTCGAGTTAGTGCAACGATTCGACCGAAATCACCACGAGCAGATCCGCTTTCATTCCACATACGCAGAAAGAAACGCATTGCCAGCGTGTGAACTTTGTAGAAATTGAGGAAACATGGCTGAAAGGTCGTCGGTGTCGAATCTGGAAAACCTGCTTAGATTTCTGAAGTATTCTAGCGAGAAATGCATATGCACAAGCTGGTGCGAAGATGGCCCAATGTTCAGAAAGAAGCTCAACGATCTCGTTGGATGCCCTAGCTATTGGACAACGACGTGCCTCAGGCCGGCTTAGTTGCTCAAGAACGACCTAATGTCAACATGAGCGAAAACAACCTGGTCCAACTAAGTGGAATACCTTGGAAAAGAACTCTGCATCATTCTGGACGAAGTGGAACAGACAGTCAAGACCAAGAAGGCCGACTTCCTGAAATTCTTCAATGATATTCTCACTGCTGAATCCAATCTTTGTCCATTTCATTTGTTGGCCGTCTGGACCGACCTCTTCATGAAGCTTACTGCTATCCCAGATATAATGAAGTAGAGAGTCATGAGTAGGTTCTGCCTGGGGTTCCACCAATGTTGTCTTCTTCCTGTAAGTTATGCGGATCATGTTTGCTTGAAAGTCCAGAATACAAGATGTTAAATCGTCAGTGACGTGAGATGACATAAGACGCTGTAGGGACCTTTAAGTTCGAACATGACATTAAGTGACATTCGACTCACGACGACAGCTTTTCGGACGTTGAGTCGGTCGATTTCATAAACAAACTCGTCCCATCTGGCATCATTCACGTGCGACAAAAGCGAGTTTATCAACATCAAACTGCAAGAACGGTGAACCAGTGAATATAAGCGGTCCATGAATGTACATGCCTGTTTAGCGCCATAGCAGTATCAGCGCTTCCTAGGCGACTGATGGCGGTCTCTAAAGATCCCTTGCCTCTTTGCATCTGCTCGAACACACACTGAAATCCAAACCTATATACAGAATCTGGTGGTAGCTGAGGCGGGCTCCTACTGGAACTCGCTACGACGGGACCCGGTGCATTCATTGGATTAGCTTCGACAAGCTTCTTCAATATTGCTGTCGCAGGACGACAGACATTAATGAGGGATTGGGGCGACGCAAGTATTTGCACTATCTTGAAGATGAACTCGTCGTTGAGCGTTGACCAGCCGTATTCCAGGTCCATCAGATTTTGTACCGCTGTAAGTGCATACTTGTTGGAAGATTGCTTGAGTACTTGTCACACCGATAGAGAGACTATGCAAAACGTACCGCAAGGGTATTTCCGTGTTCGGTGTAAATGAAGTGGACGAGGGCTTGGAGGCCATCGAGATTGAGAAACTCCTGAGCGAATTTTTCTTCCTAGAGATGCTTTAGCTACACCGATGAACAGGATGAATGAACGGTGTACCTTGATGTATCTCTGCAAGGAGAACAGGGATAACCTGAGAGACCTTTCGTCTGGAAAAGTGAGTTTCTGGACGATCTCCGCCGCCTCGATATGAGGGGCATTGACAAGCCTTGTATGGATAAGGTGAGCTGCGGAGTGAGGACGATCAGAGGAAAATAGAGACCTGAGATGAACCTTGTTCTTGATCTTCTTTCTGAGATTGTCATTCGTCACGAGCTCGTCGGTGTCGCGGTCCCTCAACGCAAAATTGGATGAGGGGTCAGTAACCTTGAGGTTTACACAGAGCTGACGGACGACGTCCTCGACTGTGAGGGTAGGGTCAATGCGGGCGCGAACGGTGAGGCCGTCTTTGGTGGTGACATTATTGGTCGGCACGAGTCCCGCGGAGGGCTTTGATGGTGCGCCGTTGGTGGTAGAGGGTGCAAGTGTCGTGCGCGAAGCACCTGGATTGTTAGTGGAGGACATGGGGGACGGTAACAGCCGCACTCGTCCTGAAAGATGGTTGGGTCAAAATTTTCGGCAAGCAACACTGAGATAGGCATCAGCGGATAGGAAATCGTCATTTCAGCGACCCGCAGATCGGACTGACGTGCAAATCCACGATACTCGTCATCTGGAACGGACATGAAGAACGGGTGCTCACCAAGTGCTGCGAGCGAATGACGAGTGCGTGAGATGAGCGGCTGACCTGTTTGCCATCCACCACTGGTACCCGTCCCCAGTTCTTCTCATCATGTCGCCATGGCCCGCAAGACGTCCACCAAAACGCGTCCAACGCCCCTCAAAGACCTCCAGATCACCGTGCAGGCCGACCAGGCTCGTCGCTATCTCATCCTCGATGGCGACTCGCCGCTGCCTTCGCCTGTGTATCCCTTTGCCTCCCCCCAGCAGGTACGTGCATCACCCTCCAAGGGATCGTCCCTCTGCACTCTGTGTCTTCTGTCGCAGCCGCCGCCTCCCCGTGTTCAGACCCAACCTCGCATCGATGCGCCCTGTAGCTGGAATGACTCGCTAGACGGTCATAGCTTGGACCAGTGCTATCGTTCATTTACCCCGCCAATTAGCCCTCCAGCATTGTCTCCACGTGGACGAGACACAAAGTGTTCATCAAAGCGATCCGGAAGAACCTTTGCCCTCGTCCCAACACAGGTGAACGGGGAACACGTGCTCACTCACGTCGTCGTGGACCCACAAGACAGCAACTCCAACCAGGATATCTCCCCTTTGCTCTCACCGGGGGAAGACGGTCTCCCAGAGGACATGCAAGACATGCTCCGCCAGCTGGATGATTTGGCGAGCTGGGTCAAGGTGGCCTCCTCATCTACGGATTGCCACGCCAGCACGATCATGCCTGCGACTCGCCTTCCTGAACACCCAGGGACCGACGCTCGTGGGCATAACTCTGGTAATCTGACTGATGGTCTGTTCCACAACAAAGGCAAAAGCCGCCTGCTGTCGACTAATCCGGCCAGCGAGAGTGACATTTGTCAGGATTTTGTCGTATGCACTACCTTCCGTCCCGGTATCGATGCACTGAGCTACCCACCAAACCCATAGGGTTGTTCGGGAGGCGTCGTGCCAGGAAATCCAAGCAGCATGTCTCCTGTCACCACATACAAATCAGAAGGGTTTATATACATGCCTGATGTATGTGCAGCCTCTCGTGTGTCTAAATTTCTGATCTATCCCCGTTATCTCGCCGTATAGTGTAATACTCCTGAATTCCTTGTAGGCAGTTCCAGTTCTCCTGTCGCTTACCCGGTTCGTGGCTATTCCAGTCATACTTCTCGTTACCCTCCTTATCCATCGGAGACAACACATGACATCCCTTACCATCATCGTTTTTTTGAGCGCCGATCCGCTCCATGTCCCTCTCCGGTTTCTCCACTCGTCTCTCCCTTCCCGGGGAAGACCTCATTCAAGACGTTATTCCAACGCTCGAGATGCAACACCACCGCCGTAACACGTACGAGCATTCCCCAGGGCCATGTACCTGTTGAAAGTACGCTCCGTCGGGGGAAGAGAATGCGTTTGCCGTGGCTGAAAATTTGATGTATTGCCCTAAGATCGGCTGGTGATGGTTTTTGTATGTCATGCATGTACCTGGATCGCTTCCCTGTTGACTTGAATCTGTATCATAGTCCTAAAGTCTCTGGACAATCCTGCCAGCAGACGCGTCCCAGGCTATCAGAGAGAATGTCAGCCTCCGCTGATGGGTCAGCCGCCATCGCTTCATCCCATACTCTGTTAACCTCTGCTTATTCTGATCCTGACCTAACTTTTGAGCCTCCTAGCGAGCCATCATGCCTTCTCGCTCGTCGATACCGCGGATACGTGTCGATTTATCCGATGGTTCTTCGTGCGGCCTGTCTCCGTCGGGTACCCTTGACATCAAAGACGTGTTAGGCCTTGCTAAGCCACTCCCGAAGCTATTGGCCGAAGACTCTGTGTTTGATGGAGTTGATGATGCTCTGTATTTCGAAGACGGCCGCTTGCGGAACTTCCCTTCCTTTCCCATTGGACGCCGACCGCCGCTTTTTGTCTTGAACTCTCATCGTGCGCGGCTTCCCTTCCCCATCCGCCCAGATGCCTTCGAGCTGGGTGATTTTTGCATGGATGAAGAGGACGCTTGTCCTCTTCTTACAGCTCCAACAGTACCTCGCATGAAAATGATGATCAAGGAGCAGCTGTACATGCAGAAGTGGGTTGTAAGTTACGTGCCCGTGAATTTTCTGGGTACGCGCTTACTCGGCGTCGTAGAACACACTAACGCCCGGAAATCCTCCGAGACATATCCCATGGACTTGCGAGAAGCCTGCTACAAAAAGGAGTTGGATTGCGGAAGGCTCTATATTCCCAGCGGACATGGGCAAACCGGGCAAATCCTCCGTTGAGCATCGCGGAACCGTTCCAGGATACATTTGTATTACTGATGCGAACAGATTATCGGCTCTCACCGACCATTCGCGAGAGGTGTGTGCACTCTCGGGAGCATTTGGTCCCATTCAAACACCGTCAGAATCTGATGCATCTGCACAGCACGGTTCCACCAAGTCCGCGGACGACGAATCTAACATCCTCCGCGGGGAGTCAAAGACATCATACACACCGCACCACACCGTAGGGATTTCACGAGCATCCTCACCTCCAACCTTGCTTCCTTCTGGTCCTCCAACCGAAACGGCATCAAGCACTCCTGAGGCACCTTTGGCTGCTCGCCGTGGAAAGTCGTTAAGTAGTATGAAATTAAGGGGGTCTGTCATCGAACATTTGGAATACCCAGACATCCCGACCGCTTTTCGTAGCTCTCCGATTATTTGGTCGCCTCGATTCGATACTTTCACTGTTCCATCCTTTACAGACCATGAGAACATGCTCTCGGACCTGAAGTCGAAATACGCTGCGATTGAGAATGGGGTGTCGACTTACATCCAGGAACCGCCGCGTCCACGATCGGAGCCGATTCGCACGTCGCTCGGTGTTGAAGAATGGACGTTTACTCGGGAACTTGCGACCTTTGGCAACAGCTCAGGATCGACCGACAATCAACTTCCCAGGGAGATCGTCGTCGATTCGAGTATTTTCTTTCCCAATAATTTCTCGACGCCTGTGAAAAGCCCAGACGATACTGCGCGCCTCGGGTTTATACCTCGTCCCCCTCCAGCGCCTGCGTCGCGATCACCCGGAAACCGCTCGAGTGACCCTCCCAGGGTCCCGTTACCACCCCGTCCCGCCCTCATCCATCCATCGACGCTTCCACACGTAAGAGGCATCTTGAAGAAAGTCAAGAGCGTTCGATTCGAGGACGTGACCACCAAGAATTGTACACCAGCTGTTCTTCTTCCTAAAGCCACACCAGGATGTTCTTCGCCGTTGCCATTAGCTACATCTTCCGGGAGACCATGCACACCGGTGCCGAACGCAGCGAAATCATCAAGTGGGCCACTCCCGCCCAAAGAGACGTTTGGGAGGAACACCCAGAAGAAGTCCGCTGCTAAATCTCGACCACCTCCCAAGCGGACCAAGGCGAACGAAAAACTTAGCCCCACGCGCTTCAATGTTGGTAGTGCACCAGAATCTTCTAAACACACCCTAGCAGCAACCTCGGCTGGGTGTCCCTGTCAAATAGCGCATAACAAAGAGAACACCAATTTGATCACAACCTCTCAGGCTCAAGCGAAAGGATCGGCAGTCACTGAGATCGATGTACGTCGAGGGATCGAAGGTACGGCGAGAAGTCGACTTTCTACTCCGTTACGGAGTATCTTCCGGTTCAAATGAACCATTATGATTTCTACATGTCATCTTTTACACTCCTTCTAGGGCACGTCCTTCATGATATGGTTTGTATGCTTTTGTTGAACACCTACTGGTCAGCTTGGACACTGTTTTGGAGACATTTCTCAGGCGGGACGGCGAACTATCGGCCTGGTGGTCTAGTAGTATGATTCCTTGTTAGGGTTTCCTGAGTCGAGGAGGTCCCGGGTTCAATTCCCGGCCAGGCCCTGTAATTTTTTACTCGTTGTTCTTGTTATTTTGCCTTTCATATCCTCGCTCCGATCTCCCGGATAACGCTCGGAGTTTGCTGGGGTGCTCACCAGCAAACTATTTGACGTGCAAAAGATGTTATCATTACAAGCAAGCTAGACTTATTTTCTTCCATTTAGACAACCACAGCAGAGTAGCCTGCCTTTTCCATGTTCTCGAGGTAGGTCGCCCATCGCCCATTATGCCACGTCGCGATCTCATTCCAGCTAGTGTTGGTCACCTTGATCCAAGTGAACCAGCCTGCAAGGATGCCATCTGCATACGAGACGGTATCGCCGAGCACAAACTTGCCCTCGCCCTTTGCCAACCAACCATCGACCGACGCGAGCCCCTTCTTGCCCTTTTCTATATCAGCGCTACGAGTATTCTCCGGTGAAAACTCCTCCATCTTTTTGCCAAACATGGCCTCTCTGGTCCGCCTAAAGTACGCCTCACTGGGAGGGTTGAGGACGGCAGAGGTCAACACAAGCTGTAACATGAAGAGTCCGCCGATGGCCTTGATTAGACCGTCCTCAAAGGCTGCTATGAGCGGTTTCGTGCCAGGCGGGAAGAGAGTCTTTTCGTTTGGGTAAGTGGCATCGAGGTACTCGGCAATGAGGAAAGAGTCGGCGATGACTTTGCCGGTGTTGGGATCTTGAATGATGGGGAGGGTGTACGCCGGGCTGCCGTCGTCTTTGGTGCTTGTGGGAGGTGCACCAATCTTTTTGGCGAGCGCCTCAATCTCTGAGTACTCCACCCACACAGTCTTGTAGGAGGCACCCTTGATGTTGAGTGCATATCTGCTGTTGTGCTTAGCTTTACGACCTTCGTGGAGAAAGGTGATCTTACCTCGTCTTCCATGTGTTGGGCGACCACGCATTGTTATGGAGTTTACTGGGAATATCGTAAAGAGTGATTGGGGCGGCGGCCATCGT